>JABJVR010047567.1:0-27233 GCA_025773905.1 Chitala chitala
ACCGCATTTTTTAAATTGTGGTTTCCCCCCCCCCCCCCCCAGTTTCACAGTTTGGACATTTAAAATCCATTATAAAATCCATTACAGTCGGTTATCAGGGTATACAACCAAAAGATCTGTTTTGTTTAGCTATGAATTCTGGGAGAATTTTAATCAGAAAATATTCTCTGTGGATATGCCTTACCTTTTGAAATACTACTGCATGGACAAACACAATGCAGAATATTTCTGGAAGATACAAGATTGTTTTTTCTTTCAGCTAACAGATTGTAACAGACATACTGAACTTGCATGCAATACATTCTTCATCTTTTTTGACTGTGCTTTATAAATTCTAATATGCTGTAATGATAATCTGTTAAATTTAATATTTAAAAAAAAAAAAAAAAAAAAAAAAAAAAAAAAACTAAAGCAATATAAAACCTTACAGAATATATTAATTTCTACTGGTCATCATTTTCACACGTCGGCCAGTACAGTCTAGTTAACTAAAGACTAATCTTTATTTTATAAATTGTGATTATTACCTGTGCTACAATTCAAAACATATTTCCAGGAATATGGAGAAATTCCTGCTGCAAACTTAAAGTGACTAATTTTATCCAAGTTTAAACGCAGTACCCTGTACTGTTAATTACTTTGAAATGTGATTAGCTGCCCCAGGAGACCTGAAAGAATTTGAACTGGCAGAAAGTGACCTTTTGTGTTTATTCAGGTTACAGTGATGCATAAACTGTAAATAATTTTGTAATATGCAGCACAAGTTGTCAGTGTTTGCCCACTTTCAAGAGTTTCGCTTCAACTTGATTTGGCCTTTTTTTCTTAAAGGATATCAATGAAGTGGTCACATGTTCGCTTCTTGTTTTTACTGTGCTTTAAAAAGTTCACTACGGAATTGCTTCTCCTGCATGTTGCGTTTTCCTGTTCTGGTGTTTAAGGTTCAAAATAAATTTAAGGAAACTGCAAGCAATTGACTGATCTCTGTATGTAATCTAAATTGTAAAATATGTTTGTGGAATATGATTGCTATTTAAAATGAAAGACTATAAATAAATCAAGTTTTCAAGAAGCTATTTATTTTTGGTATTATTCTACTGGATTTCCTTTGCAGACATCACAGTTGTTGCTCATAGCGGGGATGTGTTAGTTTTCATTCAAATGCTTTCCTCCATCATTATTTTGATTGTTATAATTCACCCTGTAAATACTAAAATGAAGTGCTGAGCTGACAGTCCTATGACACCATATGCATAGTATGTGATGCCATTATTATGTTGTACATTAATATTGTACTAACCATTGTCAAACTTTTTGATGTAACAGAAATCTACTTCGTGTTTTACAAAAACCGGAAAACTTGTGTTACCCTTTTATGTATTGGGTGGTTATAATTTAAGTTTCCCTATTAAGAACCCTCTGTAGGTCTTAGAGGAATGGCACCAAAATTTGTACATGGATTCAAGGAATGGGGACAAGTATTCAGCGAAACAAAAAAAGAAAAGAAACAGAAAATATTGTAGTTTCAAAATCAGCCAACCACACTGTACTTTTGTAATTTGATTAGTGCTTGCGCGTGCTCAGGTTGGCAAACTTGCTTAGGTCATAGAGAAGTGCTAGATCACAAGTGGTCAAGTTATAGTTAGCCTCCCTCTCGGTTTGTCGACGATGGCTGGGGCTTGTTCTGTGCAACGCAGTCAGTACAAGTAGGCCAATCATTAACAAATCGAGAACGAGACGTGATGTGTATGATACCAACCTATTTGGTCATAGAATGATGTTTGGATATACAATTAGTAAAGATCCAAGGATTCTAAAACAAAATTTAACGTAATAATCAAATTACAGCCTATTAAAACAGAAAAATCGAAATATGACATAGTATGCAGTGTTTAAAAAGAAACCACTAGAAACGTAGGTCTTGAAACTGAATGAAGATGTAGTTTTTCTGTGGTCGTTAATTCCATCAATTCCCAGGATGCAGTTCTTTCCACAGCGCGTAATTGAACGTCATGACGTAATGAGTTGGGAATGAGTGGGCAAGGAAGCAGCTGGAATGGCTGGTTTCGAACTACTAAAATAGAGGAAAGGCATGGAACTGATAACAGTATCCCTTGTGTGTCGGATATGGTGTAAGATACACATTCGGAGATTTTAGTTTGCTGGAATTTGCTATTACAGTTAGTATTTTTGTGTGTTAAAGCTAGCTTTTTAGCCTACGTTTGTTAGCTGCATGGTAGAGGAGATGCTTCTGTAGAAGACGTTGTGACCGTGATAATTTCATGTGCTCACCGTTTTAGGATTAAGTCGTATTTTTTGACAGAAAAGGAATGCTTTCTCTGTTAGCAGGAAATAAGTTGCGGCTGCTTACAGGACTGTTTCTTCGTTGAGGCAGATGTGACCTGAACTTGCCAGAAATACGATTTAAATGACGGACAGACTGCGGAGGACAGATGGAATAAAACTATAACTTAATGTGTCGTATCTCAAATGTTAACTTGTTTAACCGGCTGACTGTATATTTTGTGTTGGTCAGTCATAGACGATGAAGAAAGTCACGTAACGTTTAAACTTGGGGAACTAAGACTGATAGACACCGACAGTTAATTATGGAAACGGATGTTATCCAGACAGGGAACCCAACAGTTTCTTTACGATACTGCCTAACGTGTATATATACTCTATAATTTATTAAACATCCTGCTTTTACTTAATTATATGCAGTGCAGTAATGTAACAAATGTGGAATTAAAATGAATTATCGATTTTGCTATACTATGAATTTATCAGGTGTCACTACTATAGTTCGTTTGTGTTAGAGCTGTAAATTATGGCAGGATAGATAGTTAAGAAGTTGCTTGAGAACGGTATGGTTTGGTTCTTTAACGCCTTCAGAGGTTGATTTGTTATATTTTTGGTGGAAAGTTCTTTTGAAATGTTTTATTGAATGGCAACATGGCAGTGATCTTAAAAGGAGCCGTTTCAATCTGTTTGCGTGTTTGATTATGGCAAGAATGAATTCCACAAATGTAGAGGGAACGGTGTGCTCCAATGGATGTGCTGCCAAACTAAAACTACAGTCCGAGTGGAATATTTAATGCCCGAACTGACACACATCGCTTCTGGTGTGCCGCCTCGCATCGTTTATTGACCGACTTTCCGTCTGGCTCATCGTCCGGCCATGGCGGGTAATGGGCTGAGGATGGATTCCCGTGCCGGTGTTTCAGGAGCCTCGTCCTTCTCGCACGTGAACTCTTCGGCCAGCTCCGCCTCGGGAGCAGAAGGCGTGGGGTGTCAGAATGGCGCTCTCATGGGTTCCTTCGGCATCTTCCTGCAGGGCCTCCTCGGGCTCGTGGCCTTCAGCACACTCATGTGTGAGTACTCTGTGTCGGGGTGGCAGCGTGCTTTACGAGTGGCAAGAGGATTCACGCGATCGTTTTGTTACCTTTACATTTGTAAATTGTTAAATGACCCCTGCTCCTGGAAAGTAGGATAATTTTTGCTCTTCTCAAGCAATAAAAAAATCCATGCAGGGTTTTGAAGTGATCTGCACAAAATCAAATGTATTTACTTTTGGTAGATTCATTTTAAAATGTAAGGAACTTGTAATATATGTATACACACTGGCATGCTTGCTGGCACAGTTCAGAATCAGAATCTCTGGTACAGTCCCTAGTAGGACACTTTATATAACTTTTAAAAAGCTCTGGGACTTTTTAGTTCCTTGCAAAAGTCAACATGATGGTTTGAGGTATTTACAGAATGTAATTATAAATACGCTTTATAGGCTAAGTGACAGTCTGTTGTTTAATGCATCAAATGTTTATGTGGTTATTATCTCAAGTAAAGTTTATGTTTTGGTACTGTCTTGATGGTTTGGGATATAGCATGATAAATGGCTTCGTTAATGTCTGTGATTCCTCAGAACAAAATATTAAGAAATCATGGGCATACGTAACTGCCCGCACCCTATCAGCTGGAACTGCTTCTAAGCATATTAGTATTTTACTGCTTATAAGTATGACACACCGGCATACCAAATTCTGCTTTCTCTTATATATATTACTCACATTTCATTGGGTCCTTTTGCACAGTTATTGGAAGCTTCAATGTTATGGCATTCTTGGCAGCCAGGCAAGAAATGATTTTTCCAGTTTTGATTGATCAACCAAGAGGTCTGTGCTGCACATGCATGGCCATTAGTTGTTCTGACAATATGTAAATGGACATGCCTCACAGAGTTGGAATCTGGACATGCATGTCATGGTTCATGACGTCCACTGTGTTAGGTTATTTTTATCGTATTAATCTAAAGTTCTTCCCAGCATATACCCTTGCTCCATTGTGTCAGTAGATGAATGGAATGTCACTGTACATACCTTTCCTGTAATGTAAACACATCTTTGATAAAACCCGTTTGCCAAATTTTTCTTCTTGCGGTTTGCGTTAGTCGTGTGTGCATGCACGTGCCCACTTCCATCTTAAAATCCCTTTCTCCTCCTGATTCTTGCGCCAGAGAGAGATGCAGACCACACTGTGTTAGGCACACATGTAGCATGAGATTCATCACGTGTTGTCACTTTGCCGTTGTGTGCTCTGTCTGAACACAGGAACCAAAAGGGTGTTTGTGGAACCTCAGCTGTTTTGGTTGCTCTGCTTCATGGTGTGTTGATTTCTTGTTACTATTAGAATGTCAGAAGTACAGCGGTGGGATCTACATGGGCACCTAGACCTGGGTAAACGCTGGAATAGCGCATGGCTACAGATGAGGCGTGACAGTTTACCAGGTAGTGAGGGATTTTTCAGCTGTTAAGTCACGTGCACTCCCTGGCACCTATGTAGGATAGGATAGGATGTATGCACTAATTTCAAAAAAGTGTCGTATTATTTTAGGGAGCTTCGATATTTACCCTCTGAGGGCCGAATAAATACTAGAGAAAGAATATACAATCTAATGCTAATTTGATATGCCTGCATGGAAAGGGTTAAATCCATTCTACAAAGATCAGCAATTGCTCCCCATCTCATGGTCCCCCTGCCTCAGACACATCTGGGCCAAATGTACTTCCTTAAGTGTCATTTCCCTTTTCTGTGCCACTCACATCACATACGTTTTTGGTGTTGTTTTTCAGTTTACACAGAGCTCTAAACCTGACTTTGACCCTTGAGCCACTTTTCCCTTCTGAGGAAACAAGGGTGTAGGTGTTTGCACAAAGGTGTTTCAGGTCATGAAACTGTTTATTCTGAACACATTCACAAAGAAAAGCTTGCATTTAGTGGTGTTAAGTGAATCGCTGTGCAGTGTATGGGACGCTGTGTGCGCCCCTGTGGTGCAGTGTGTGCCACTGAACATGTGGGGGAAATACAGAGTGTTCATTTTCAGTTCTGCATTGTACACTGATAGGCTGTGTTCAGCAGAGCTCTACAAAGGCTGACTGACAGTTAAGTGTAAAAAGTTACAGATATTGTTTTGGTGCACAGTAGGGCTCTTGGTGCATGAAGAGACTGAGATGGAACCAGTCTCTTGGTTCATAGTGTAGTTCTATGTGTCACAACAGGCCGTGTGTGTGAGAAAGAGAGACTATACTGAGCTGTATGCTGAGCTTCCTTTTAGCTTTGTGTTGATAGGATAGTTATAGGGTTTCGCTACAGCCTTTCTGTGCCAATGATGTCACACGACAGCAAAGTGACTCATTCCTCGTTCTTAATAGTGAACCCAAAGGCTTCATGCACGTCCTTCTCAAATGCTTGCAACAGTACAACAAAGTTTGGTCCAGTACACAAATGCGGACCAATAAATTTTCATCTTTCCCTATTACAAACTGGCAAGAAAGTCTTGTACTTTTTTTTCATGTTTGTAAATTTTGACTGGTAATTGTGTTCCCCATGGTCAACAGAATATTGACTCTGAAGGTGATAGCTTACCAAGTATCTTGAAACGCAGTACAGTTGCTGGGGTCAGTGTCAAAGAACTGGGTCAGACAAGTTTGGGATGCATAAGTGAATGCATGGATGGGGGTTTTATTAATTTATTTCAATAAAGCACCGGCCTAATATAGAGCTTCCTCTGTAATGCAAATACTTTCCTATAATTGGATAGCAGATTAAAGCAAAGGTTTTTTATTTTCTCTCACCTATAGAGTGTACTATTACCATATTTAGGCTAAAGTACATTTCATTTACTTAATGGCAGAAGGTGGTTCTCTGAACATTATTGTGACTGTTAATTCACGCAAAAAAATTGAGCCCTTAGAGAGTATAGATTTGTCCTATAACGTGACGTGACATCATACCTATTTGCTCGTTTGGAACTGTGTTTGGAATGAAGTATTGTGAAAGTCTTAACATGAAAAAAGCTTAGCATGGCAATACCAGTTAACTGTAAACAATACTATAAATTATAAACTAGAGACTCCAGACTTTGCTCGTACAAAACATGTCATGATTGCTACCTGCTGACAAAGCATCAAAACTACAAACTTTAAACCGCTCAATCTACTTAGAAATCTGTATAATGTTAGTATTTTTAAATGTGTTAAAACTGATTTTTTTTTTTTTTTGTAAAACTCACAAATGTCTAGGTTCAAAACATTGATCAGATACTGTATATGTATGGATATTTAGACGTTGGTAGACCATAGTCATACATGTATGAATATAAAGACGGATGAAGGCTGTCCTCTGGTGAAGAATTGTTTCTCAAAAATGGAAAATAATACACAAATTTGTTGTGAAATACAATACTGGAAAGTACACTATTGCTGGTGGTTAAAAAGTGTTATGACAGGGTGACTAAATATTGATTTTTAAGGGGTGTCATTTAATGGAGAAATTGTTTAAATTTTATAAAATTGAGTTTTACAGAGGATTTTAACACAGTTTCCAAACACTAAATTAATGCACTCCCCCGAATCTGTAAATCCCACACGTGAGGCTTGTAAGAGGGTAATTCTTCCTTGTTTTCAAAACTTCATTCAGGCCTTGTTTGAAGATGTTAAAAAAGATCGTAACAACAGCCTTTCTTTTCTTGTTGTTGTACATGGTAATGGACATTATGCGATCACTACAATACACTGTTTTCTTTGTCGGTTAAATAGAAATTAACAGTTAATGTTCGACATTTATCCCCATGAGTTGATTCTCAAAGAATTGTTGTAATAAGACATTTTAGAAAAATTATATTCAATCCAAACTGAATTGATTTTAAATTGAATCGAATCGGGCACTTGTGAATCAAAATCGGATCAGATTATGTGAGCATGCCTGATTCCCAGCCCTAGTCTTGTTATTCTGTCCTGATTTGAAGAACCTTTTATGATTGCACTGGCCTGGTACACAGAATAGCAGTGGTACACAGTATACGTACTCTGGTACACAGAATGTAATGAGCGTTTCATGTGTCTGTCTTGCTTTTTGTGTTTGTCATATAATGAGTATACCTTTTGCAGTGAGGTAGGCCTTATTTCCATGTGTTACCTTTCAGAACAGAACACGGTTCTGGATTTTTTTTTTTTTGGGGTGGTATAAGCTGGTGGGCACAGAATAGCGTTGTGTGCTTATGAGTTTAGTTGTGCAAGGAGCTGTCTGTTTTTCATTGACGCTGCGTTTGTTACAGACAGATTTATACATTAAGACAGGTTAGCAAGGGATTAGGAGATTTTTAGTACAGCAGAGTATTCCAGTACATCCAGACATCTGGTCATAATATTGGCCATGTGTATGACAACTAATATGGGCTGCAGGTCGCGATTACAAAGCAAGCTGTCTCATGTAGGGCCACTCATCTGCTCATATCCTTGGGGTTTAGTCATTAGTCTGCAGAACACACTCTGCACTGGATCCCAGTAGGTTCTCCATTGATTTGCCTGGGGGTCAAGGCTCACTTAAGTGCATAATTGCTTTGTGTGCCATACTGGTTGGAGCGAAACTAAAATTGAATGTTGCCTGCATACACGATGTAATGGGGCATGTTTGATTGACAGGCCTGTAGTTGGTCCACTGGTTTTGTTGGAGCGTTTCTGTGTTAGGGAGATATGTTTTGACATTGTATGTTATGGAGGTGTCTAAGACCTGCAGGGTCACAGTATTTGACACATTACTTGAAACGCTTATTATAGGAAACCAATGGGAACAGACTCCTGCAGACCTTTCTGGTAAAGGTCTATCTTCGGGTGGGCAATATTGCAAAAATATATTATTTGGTTAGAGTCACGATTCATGATATAGAACATGATTTAATATTTGCAAACCAAATTAGCATGTTTGTAGTAATATTAAACATTTAACCACCAGTTCTGGTTTTACAAGAAACTGCTAAAATGGTACGTTTTTAATGTGTAAAATCCCTATAAAAGAAACTGACTTGTTATAGCAAAAGTGCTTTTTAGTTATTACTAATTCAGTCAGTAAGCAGTAAGACCTTCCTGCTTCTGTTTAGTTACCTCAGAATGTGGCTGCAGTTCAAGATGTGCTCATACATGTATACATCGTCAGACTTTCCTTGTTTTTGTTTGGGGTGCTTTCATTTCAGGTGATTAAAAAAAATTGTCTCCTGTTGTATGACGGGTGTCTTTGCAGACTTTTACGAGTGACCAGAGATGGGGCCATGTTGGATTTTGCACATTCAAACCATTTCCAGACAGTCAAAGTACACCCCTTTTCCGGAGCTAGTTCTTTATGTCATGCCTTTGTAATGTAGTTAAAATTGTAGTTTACATTGCCAAAATTAGGAGAATTATATCCTGATTTTGTGTTGAGAGATTTGTCCTATCAAGATATTTGCTATTTATAGTTGTTGTAATTCCGCTTTAAGTAGTTCTGCTTCACATCGCCCTTTTTGCACCTTTTGTAGTCCTGTAATTCCTGCTTTTTGTGACCCTTCTGTCCCTCTCCCCCTCACAGTGCTGCTACGCATTGCTGAGAGGGGCTACGTGTGCAGGTGGACCGGAAGACAATTTGTTTGTTTCCAATTGTCTTCTGCAAGACGAATAAATTGCAGAGGACCCCACTGAGTGTCATTGCATTTGTGCTCCAAATTGGACCCATTTCACCTTATTGACACGATGCAATATTTTAGCAGTCCAATGGTGTATAAATATGAATTTAGTTTTAGTTCAAGACCTAGTCACTGAGAGTTCCACGAAGACAGATTTTGACAAAGTGATGTATATGTGCCTGGATATTTTGCAGCCTGACCTTTTTGTTTCACATCAGACGTTTTGTTTCACATCAACTTGTAATTGTTACAGCTTCCGAACATGCAGGGATTGTGTGATGGGTGCTAGCCAGTTTTTTTCTTTGTAGTTATTCTGTAATAACTCTCAAACGTGTGTCATGGTCACAATTGGAACCAGTCTCGATAAAGTATTGTCATTCCTCTCACCACTAGGACCATCTGTAGTAGTCATGACCCTTCGTTACAGGACCAACGCCGTGTTGTATCGAATCAGACGCACCCCTTGTTTCATAAATGTTGGACACCTAAGGCAGAAATTTTATGAAACATTCTGTAATCATTCAGTACTCTTTAATACTGAAATTATTCTGAATGTTTTACAAGTGCATTGAAAGGGAGTTGTGTGTTGAATTTGCTTGCTTAGCCACATTTTATTTTGTTTGTGTCCTAAGTGTATTTTATGTCTCTTGAGTGTTTTGGGGTATATAGTAGCATCCAAGCTAGCTGGGTAACATGAGAAGGGCTGGCTCGTTAGCGTGACTGCCCATGCCATACGGACAGCGGTGGGCTGAATAACGAACGAGGAAGTGGAAAGCCTTGGTTCTGACTGGTATTTCTGTCTCATTGGCAGTGAAACGCTTCAGAGAGCCCAAACACGAGAGAAGACCCTGGAGGATCTGGTAATGGAAACATGCAGCACCCCTAACGCTTAAACACTCGCATTACCTTCAGAGGAGTGCTGTGCTAACGCTTTGAACATAGCATCCCTTTGGCAGCGATGCAGTCCATGTACACAGTGGTTTTGATAAAAGATGCTTTACTTTTCATATGCATGCCTGGAGCTAGTTAAGCTGAGTTAACATATTTGTGAATAGAAGAAGCAGTCATTGCCTTTCAGATCAGCCTAGGCTGGTTCTCTGTTTAATCGCATCCACAGCAGGCAGGAAGCAAGACGTTGCATCATCCGTCTTGCCTGCACCACCCGCGTTGGTCCCAATGGCACAATTACAGTTAAATGTAATATCTCCCGCTCGCTCTCTCTCTCTCTCTCTCTCTCTCTCTCTCTCTCTCTCTCTCTCTCTCTCTGCTAGGTTCCTTGACACCTCCAAGCAGGCCATAGGAATGCTTTTTATCCACTTTGCTAACGTGTACCTGTCAGACCTCACTGAGGAGGACCCCTGCTCACTGTAAGTAACTGACTCTGAGGCACGGATTTGTTGTCACACAGAAATGGCGTTTGTGTACTCAGCAGCGTGTGTTTTTTAGCTGCACGCCTGATTTGCTACACGTGCTTGCCAGCGACTGTCGGTTGAGGCCGATCTCGCTGTGGTCGAAAGTGACTGACTCTTAACCTCCTCCCCCCAGATACCTCATAAACTTCCTGCTGGACGCCTCACTGGGCATGCTCGTGATTTACGGGGGCGTGAGGGCCGTCAGCACGCTGGTGGAGTGGAGGCAATGGGACTCGTTGCGCTTTGGGGAGTACGGTGAGGGTCACAGAGGCTGGTGCTGTTTGAGGAAGGGCCACCTTTCATTGTTTAATTAGCCTGAAAAGGTCCTACAGAGGGTGGCCGATTCTGCTGTGAGGCAATGGTGAAGTAGAACTGAGGAGTTTGATAGAGGAAATCCAGTTATTTTATATTTACTTATGGTGTTCAAGAACAAATTAAATAGAAAATTAATAAAAGAATGTTTCAATTGAAAACCTTTGAATTTTGCAGTGAAATATTGAAAGCTATAACCACATATTCATAGATTAAAAAAATAAGAATTTATAGTAAGTTTTGCCGGGTGGAACTTTTTTTCACAGCATATGAACAATCACAAGTAAACATGAGACAGGAAATGCCCTGGAAACAGGTGATGGTACCAGTGGTTGTACATGTGTGAAATGCGTTATTTCTACTGGCACTAGTGGTTTTATTTATTTATTTATTTTATTTTTATTCTTGGACACAGAAATTCAGAAACCATCTTAACCAAAAGTAGATTTAGGAATTCAGATATGCTGATACTTGTGTATTCTTTGGTTGAAAGACATGATATTGCAGAAGTTGATCACAAAAATGGTATCACAATTCATGAAATTTTGGCAAAGAAAGAAAATGTAAATCAGAGTCTACCTGTCATTTTCTGTTTATTTTTGGAGTCAGCTGTTTGCCAGAAAATGAGTAACTGTCCCTTTATTTTTTTCCCCCCTTACCCTGTACAAAGTCACAGGTGCTCCAGAGCCACCCCAGGGCATGTGGAAATGTTAAAAGCAATTTAGAGTCCTTAGTTCATGTTATCTGCATGTCTTTACTAAACTCAAACATTTATTGTCCCAAAGTGTAAACGTCACACGCACACGTGTGGTGCCAAGCTTTGAGTTTGAACCCGTGACTTTGGAGGTGTGAGGCAACAGCTTTGCCCGCTACTCCCCTACTCATAGTTAATGTTCAGCAGGCCTGTGTAGAAATGAGGCACCATCTTCCTGTGTTTTTTATTTTTTAGTTCATGTCCACCAGATGGCAGTGTTTCCACCCCTTTTTAGAAGAGTTTGTTGAATGTAGTGATTCTTGCAGAATACGTTGTTGACTTTTTAATATCGCTGCCTTGATCTGTGGAAGTAAGTTATATTTATACTTTACACCTAAACAGAAAGGGGCATTTCTGAGTGTAATTTGGAGATCCTTGGTTACGTTTTGAAAGTTGAACATGTCTGTGTGTGTGTGTGTGTGTGTGCTGTCATCACCTGTAGGCGAGCCGGTCCAGTGCTCCGCCTGGATGGGCCAGTGTGCTCTCTACATTGTCATAATGATGTTTGAGAAGGTCCTCATCATCCTGGTGCTGCTTATCCCGCAGTGGAAGCAGGTGAGGGCACCCAGCGCCAGGTGAGAGCGTGGTGGGCGGCGACCGGCCAGTCGTCAGCACCGCTTCACACTCTTCTCACCGTTAACTGTGAACAAAGATATGTCCAGTAATTTTATTTTTCTTTGCATATTCTGTTGTCTAATCAGTGTGTTTGTGGGTCTTTGTCCCTTTGTGTCGTGTGTACGTGTGTACCTGTGTGTTTCAGCTGGCTCTTCTGAACCCCATACACAATCAGAAGCTGGAGCTGGCCATTGTGATGCTCATCGTCCCCTTCTTCGTTAATGTAAGTCATTTCTGTGTTCATCAACACACCTACTACTGTCAGTCGTGCCATCAGACTCGGTGGTAACTTCGAGTGCTTTAAACCCACAGGGGAACACCGTTATATTTAAGGTTAAACCATTACACATTTTAGACTTTAAAACTTGCTTATAATTATTTACGTTTATTCATTGAGCAGACTCTTATTCAAAGCGACTTACAACATTTTACATACGTGTTACAATGAGCAAGCGCTGGGTGTCTTGCTCAAGGACACACCAGGTGGCTAGACTGGAATTCGAACCGGGAGACTTCTGCATCCCAGCCTGATGTTCTAACAAAAAAAAATATTTGTTTGGTTTAAATTTATTTTCTGTTTACACGTGAATAAAAAGTACTCATGCCATGATTTCTGAAAACATCCTAAATTTACAGCAGTTTCTCATATAACCGTGCAAGTTTTAGGTAAGTGTGTGTGTGTGTGTGTGTGTGTGTGTGTGTGCGCGCGTCATGTACTGTGCTGTTTTTTTTTTTTTTTTTTTTTTTTGACTGATGTATGCATTGCCCGCAGTACATTGTTAGCATTATGCTATTTGTTTACATGGTAATATTAATAGTATGCTGTATGTTTGTTTGCTCAGGTTATGGCACTGTCACATCGCTCTGCCAGGGTTGCAGGTTTAAATTCATAATCACTTAGTGGTAACTGATACATTAGACAGGTTTATTGTTTTTGTGGTAGCAGCGTCCCTGTGAGCCAGACGGTTACTCAGTTCTGCGTAGGAGTTGCTGACGCTCTGTTTGCTGACTTTGTTCGTGACTGTGGTGTCGTATGGACCGAGGCGGGGTTGCGTTTGAGCCGTGTGTGGTTTGCAGGCCCTCATGTTCTGGGTCGTGGACAACTTCCTGATGAAGAAGAGCAGGACGAAGGCCAAGCTTGAGGAGAGAGGGGGCGTGGACGACTCGAGGGGCAGCAGCAAGGTGCGATACCGAAGGGCGCTCTCCCATGACGAGTCGGAGTCAGAGGTGAGACCCGCGCCCGCTCTGGCCCGTGTCTGTCTGCACGCGTCCGTGATGTGGCGTGTGGCAAAGATTCAGCTGGAAAGTCTGACGAGTTGCTCAGAAGTGGCAGCAAACACTTTATGTGAAACGCAGAGATGCGTTGTTGCTGTTCCTCTCCGTTTTCCTCAGATCCTGATTTCGGCCGACGATGAGATGGACGACTCTGATGCAGAGGAGGACATGAGGAGGCTCACTAATCTGAAGCCCATCAAAAAGAAGAAGCACCGCTTGGGCCTTCCTGTCTGAGCTAGTGTTCGACCCCCACGTCTGGCTGCCCCCGAGTTTTTGCTGGCTTGAGCGGGAGCCGAAGTCTTTTTAACACAAACTCGCTTCTAAAAAGCTACTGAAAGACAGCGGGGCCGTATAGAGAACAGCAGATGTTCGACAGCCCCTGGTCTCCTACTACTGAAAGGAGTCAATGCAGAATGCGTGTTGACACAGTGCAAAAGGAACAGGAAGGGGAGAAACAGAGAGCCGTTAACTATTGGCTGTTACTGCGAAGCTCCCTCCAGTGTTTCAGTGACGGGACGGTCGCTGCAGTTGCCTTAATGTTGAGTGTTAAGTAATATGTTGACTCATGTTATGTGACTGTTTTGAGTGATTGGTTTTGGTGTATCCCTGGCAATGCTTTTGGGTGTGAATTTGTGTGAGGGTGCCTCTGTGTTAGGGCTATTTGTTGTGGACGAGGTGCTCACTCAGGGGGAGGGCTTTTTGTTTTCGGAAAGAGGAGGGGGATGCAGAGCTCCCTTCAGTCCTAACACTTAGGGCACATGTGGTACGTTTTTCTGGATACAAGAAGTAAACATGTGACTTGCCCTGTAGCCTTTTTGTGATGTGTGCTTGTATTTATTTGCTTACACTGACATCAGAACTCTTCCCTTTAAACTGTATTTTTGTTTACTTTTTTGCACTTGGGCTAGACTAGTTAAAGATCTAAGTTACAAAGCAGTTACAGCTAAACACTTCAGTTCTGCAGATAGGACAGTAATGCTGCTTTTTTTTTTCCCCTAGTGTGTGTGTGGTTACCCAGAGTATGGGCTCTGATGTGACCTAAATACTGAAATGTGAATAACAAAGCCAAATGGTTCAGGTTGGAAAGGTGCCCACTTGAAGAGCAGATGTTGGATTATAGCAAAGCTATGTTCTCCTTCTGTAATTATTTTGCCGGATGCTGAAAATGTAGCCTTTGGACTTGCTGGCTGTGTGATTGTTGTCTGTCACTCAGCTAGTGAGTTCAAAGGTGGAGAGGCTTTAGCACAGGAGCAGAAGAGCAGATGTCCATCTGCTTTCAATGGTGTTCTCATGGGGGAAATTGGGTAGTGTTCCTCTGTTCATACATTCCAACTCGTGTTGCTCTGAGTACTGATTTGTAAAGTCTGTCTCACAATAAACAGAACTTTTTTTTTTTTTTTTTTGTGTCAAACTGTGAGCGGCTGTGGATACGTGTCTTCTGTGAATGTTTTGAAGACCCGTTCCAGCGCTTGCCTTAGTGAAAACTGTGACCCAGATGTGTCTGTAACCTGCCGTTTCCTGTGGGCAGGACTTCCCTGGCTGCTTGTCCCGCACGCCTGTGTTGGAGGGTCATGTTTATACGGTATGGGAGTGTGGGGTGCACTGTTTATTTTGCACATTCCATGCAGCGGTGTCGCGGCTTTGTGTCCTCGTCAGAATGAAAATGCCCATCCTGTTTAGGACAGTATGCTCAGGGCAATGACGTTGTTCAAAAACGGCTCTCAGATGAAGTGACAGAGTGGAAAAGTGAGGAGGGGTTTGGCATCTTGCTGTGTGTTTCTGCATTGGTGGTGCTACATACCCAAGCCTGCCATAATCCATGAGGAAGTGTCCTAACCTAGGAAGGAGTCTTCTATTGGCTTGTGTGCTTTGGAGGAGGGTGGTGGATTGGCTTTTGCGATGGGTGTTTGATGTGCTCCATGTAAAGCAGTGGACAGGATAATGACGGGGTGTAGAGGAGCCACAGGTTGACAGCACGCTGACGCAGGGCCTCTGAGCTTTTTTGCTCCTCAGATGCAGAGACTAACACCTACCTATTTAAGTCTGTCTTTCCTTTGACTTGGTCAGACTGTGCAAAAGGGACCATTTTTTAATTTTTATTTTTATGTTGCCTGCATTACATTTGACATGGCACAGTGGGATTGGGTGGGAGACCCAGAGAAGGTTCTTTGGTACTGTCACCTCCTGTGTACATGGGGCTACTGGGAGACTGCAAAAAATGTAGGACTTCTGTACTTTACATAGTATTTACAATAAACTTTATAACAACATTAAAGTGGTCTCTGGTGATTCATGGTCTGTTAAATGTATCCGTTATTGTTTGAATTCACCTTGGATGTTTTGGTCTGTGTGGATGGATATTAAATATGTGCAAAGTAAACGTGTTGAGCGCTTTTGAGGTGGTTTCGAAGAGGACTCAGATGCAACTCGTTTTATTTAATTCCCACAGTGCTTGTGAAACGAGATCCATGTTAACAAGCGTGATGTCAGTGGGATCCAGCCTACTTGTGTGGATGGAAACGATGACGCAGGGCCACAAAGAGAAGCTGATGCGAGGCTGTTTGCTCAACGGAGAAAAGGCTCCCGGCTCTCGTGTGCACTTCGATTGTGTCTAATGCTGAAGGAATGTGGAAGGGCAGGGCGCTGATACGTGCAAACACAGGGAAACGTTAAACAGAATCATGGGCACCGTTACAACTTCACCACCCATGTCAAGGGGACTGAGGCTAGAAGCTGGGGAAGAATCCATGAAGGTGAGAAAAGTATAAGAAACCTCTGGCCTGGCCCAGGGAGTTGAGAGGTGGGGGGTTGCAGGCCGCTTCCAAATACTGTTAAAGAAGTGGGGACGGTTCCCAGTGATTGTGTGCACTACATCATGTCTAATAATAACCTGTGAGAGTAGACTGGGAGGGGGCGGAGCTTATTGACATTGGTGGGATCTCTAGCAGAATGATGGCCCTCTGGAGGCTCACTATATATGGGATCGGACTGGGAAGTGAGCAGGAAGAAAAGAAGAACGAACAGCAACAGCACGGACCAGAAGTTTTTTTTTTTTTTACAGTTGTAATCTGCATTGTACAAAATGTCCCAGGTACGGTCCTGTTCTGTGTGTTTTGGTGATAAGGAGAGAATTAAGTATGTTAAAGCCGTCAAAGGTAGATGTTTGCAGTAATCCTCTTAAATGAGTGATCGTTTCAAGAAATGGGTCTTGGTTGATATATGTTATGCTCTCAATGATCTTATGAATACAAAAAAATGAGAAATTGTGTTGGGACGCATGTATGATATGGCAGAGCAGTGGCAGTGGAGCATTGTCAGTGTGCCTCCCTTCAGCCTCTGCCTGACCCCGATGAGGAGGCCGCAAAGAAAAATCGTCCCGTGATGAGGGAGGAGGACCTGGTTGAAGCCCGTGACAGTCTCGGGTCAAAGGAGCCCCTGAGGAGCAAAACCTTCGAGGTTATGGAGGAATGTGGTGAGTAGCTTCAGCCGCAAATACTGCAATGAAGCTGCATATAAAAGCCAAACGTTCTTCTCATAGCACTTTGCCTTTATGTATTTTTACTTGGATACTGTTTTAGCCTGAATCAAACTAGGAATTATTTTGTACTAGCTGGTGTTTCGGTTCACATAGCAAGTTGACTTTGGGAGCAATTACTGTGCATCCAGATATTGTTCATTAATCCAACGCTTTTTTTGCTCACAAGTCTCGTCCTTGCGTGACAGGGCCGTGCTTTTGAATACAAACCAGAATGTTCTGTGCCCATAATGCATTGACTGTCATTTAAAACACTTCTGGGTTACACTCTGCATACGTTACCTGCCGCGTCTGTACTGCTGCTGTGTCGGAGGGTAACATTACGTACGTGTCGGATGTTCTCCAGAGCGTGTGGGGAAGGTGGCTCCGTCCGTGTTCAGCAGCGTGCGCTCTGGCTCAGAGACCGCTTTTCAGAAGCCTCCGGCTCAAAGGAAGAAGACTTGATGAGAAAGAGGTGATACGAATCATGCTGCAATCCTTTGAGATTGAAAATGACCAATTTGGGTTTTTTACTTTAAAAACATTACTTCAGATTAAAGAAAATTGTCTTACAGCCTTACACTTACAGGCACTTATGAAAAGATGGTCTTGTACTCACTGCTTTGGTTATGTACTTTGCTTGAGGGAATGGCCATGCTTAACTTTATGTGGTTTGAGTCAGCCAATGTACATGTTTATAAGACTAGACACATTTAATGTGTTTTTTCATTTGTGAAATTTTACTATACAAACAGGAAAGAGGTTAAAAAAATTAAGGACCTTTTGAATAATGATACATGTCAAAGTCTACACAAACTGTAGGCTACCCTTCCTAAATGTGGACTTAAATGAGTCTTTCTATATGCAAGTTTTCCACAACCCTTCATAGCCAATTAACTTTACAATCTGAAGAATGAATCATGTACTATTAAAATAAGATTTTCTTCTATTAGCACTTTATCTACTAGACTACTTGAGACCTAGGCCTCCAAAGACAACTTGACTTTAATCAAAGTAAAATAGAGAAAATGTCTCAATGAGTAAATAATATTGGTTTGTAACCAATAATGGTATTCATTTTAGATTCAGAAATTGATCTATGCACTACAATTACTTAAACTGTTTAAAAATAAAAAGTAAACCTATAACTTGTATTAAAGAATAGGCAAGCACTGTTAAACATGGGAAAAGTTTAGTTAATGCTTTGCTAATAAAGTTTAACTTCCTGTGTAGTGCTTGTTACTGAGGTAACAGCGTAGACCAATAGCAGGCCTCCCATGCGGCCACTGCTCTGTGTGGTTAAGGGGAGTAACCTATAGATGTGCCAGCACTAGAGTGTTCCTTTAGAGGGCAGCATAAGGTTAAAACTGACTTTACCCATTTAGCAAACACAGAAATTTTCCTTTAACTTTGTCAGCTAATGGATTTGTTACATCTACTTCTTCCACTTGTAAAACCATTGTGATATGAATAAACTGAGTAACACACTGAATTTTAATTCCAGTAGTACTTAAATTTTTCTACCTGAGCACTAATTAGCTCCTCTGGCCTTTGAGATGTCAACTAATATTCCTGCTGATTACAACGAAGATGAAATGGAAATCACAGGGCCCTCAGCTGCCAGAAGCAGAACTTCCTGTTAATCTCCACCCTGCTGTTCAGGACATTCTTGGTATGAAAGTGTATAAATAAACCCCTACCCATAAAAACTAATCGTAGTACTACTGAAAACATAACGGCTTTATTTTGCACAAGAACAAAAGCAAACATCAAAAAAATAAATTCAAACATATAGTACAGCTTAACAGCCTGAAAACTAGGGTGTTGTTCTAGGGATGAAATGGTAATCAGGGAAGTGAAAAGGCTGGAAGAGGATTTACAGATAAAGGGAAAGATGGGTAGGTGAGTGAGGAGAAAGACATCCAGTTATTTCATGAACTTGTCATGTTGGTCTTGGAGGATCTTAGCGGAGGACTTGGCATCGTAGAACAGTTCGTTAATCTCCTCCACCTGTTCCCGCTCCACACACTCTTTGCCCTGGACACGGCTGAGCAGGCTGGCAGGGGTCAGCAGCTGTACAGCATACCTGCATCACACACACACACAGGCCGGTTAGGTATGCACACAGCCAGCAGAGTGCGGTTCTGTTACAGGAACCAGAAGGCCTCTTCCCTCACCTAAGCGTGGTCTTGGTGCCGATGTCCCCTAGATGCGCGAGGGCTTCTTCACTGATGCTAATGCCCTCCGTCTGAGCCCGGATCTTAATAATCTACACACACACACAGGAAACCGTCGCAAGCATAAGCGACCCTTATCCGCCGAAGCAGGTGACAGACAGGCAGAGGGGCAGCCGGGCTTGTGGTGTCTCACCTGTTTCATCTCCTGAGGCGTGTAGAGCACGGTGCGAATGATCATCACTCTGTCTAGCAGGTCTCGGGGAATACCATGTGGTGATGTGATGTCCTCTGTTCCTCTGGGGGGGGGGAAAGAAGGTAAATAGCCTACTACAGCATGCTCGAGGATAGCCTCTGTACACCGACAGCCATGCTCACCTGATTAGGCAGTTGCCCCGGTTGGAGGCGAACACCACGATGGGGGCGATGGAACTCTCCAGGGCCCGGTGCAGGTAGGTAAAGCACTCTATGTCCAGCATATGCACCTCGTCCACAAACAGGACCCCGGGCACCAGTTCGGCCACGCCCTGGTCGATGTAGCGATTCACCACCTTGTTGATCTCACTACGCAGTTTGTCTGGAAGAGAGGCAGGCCCGTACCAGGGCTAAAACTGTCACACCGACAAGCTTTAACTCTTATTCAGCGCAGAACTGAACACGCCCTGACTGATCCCCAAACACCTAATCTGTGTTTACAATGACCAGTTATGTTAAGGCTTTACAAGAAAAGAGATACAAGCCAACTGAAGAAGTAACTCGTACCTGTGATCTCAGTTTTCTTGGGTTTCATTAGTTGCCCCATCATGGACAGGATGTCCTGACCTCCCTGCAGCAAGACATGCTTATGTTAATGAGAGCAGTGCGAGTGCAGGCGTGTACGCATGCATGTCAGCAACAAAGCCCATAAGGCAGGATAGTCGTGATGCTATACCTGTGGCCTGGCGTTGGCCACGTCCAGGTCATGCAGCGTCACGTCCTGGATGATCTCCTTCTTCTTGTGCACGTCTCCCTTGGGCAGCGGCACGTACTCCTCGGCCTCCAGGTCGAACTCGGTGGCAAAGGTGTCACAGCGGCCCTGCCTCTGGAGAGCACAAACTGGTGTGGGACAACTCAACGCTTTAAATTATCTACTACAGCACAACCTACTGGCCGTTCAGAGGAAGGACATTACAGGGCAGCAGACTATAAGAACAGTAGGTCTCAGGAGTGCAGTGGGAATATTTACACAGTCAATGTGTAACAAGGCGAGTCAGAATGATTATTTAAATAAACCTGGAACCCTGAGCATTTTGTCGGTTTATTTACACTTTCGCTCTGAATCACGCCATGCCAGTTACAATAGGGACAGAATGTCACCTGGTCATGTTTTCCTGGCTTTAATTAAAACCTGTAGAGGTAGAGTTACTGCTTCCTGGCTTAAATGTATGGCTTACTGGCTGTTTGACCTGCACACATCAGCAGCAGAGTTGAACTTGTGCCAAGTCAGACGTTGACAGCGCAGCAGGGCAGGGGGTGGGGTGGATGAAAGCAGAGGAGGGAAGCTGCAAGAGGCCTGTCAGCAGCAGCAAATGTGAGGGGGGCCGGGCTGCCTTCCCTTAAGCCCCCTCCTGGCCACCTGCACTGATTAAAGGGCCTGTCGACGCACTCCTTTCAACGCTCTTCGCGGAGCACGCGGCAAGAATAAAGAAGCCGAGAGGGAGATGAAGAGATAGGACGAATAAAGTCCGGCAATGAAAAAATGAAGGAATGAGAAATCCATTCCACGGCACAAGGGATGCCTCACAAATTAAAAAGAAAAGGAGAAAATTCAAGGAGAGAGCAAAGGCAAAAACATGTCACCGAGCACACGGCACGGTGTCCCCGCCGGGAGACAAAGGCTTGACAGGGAAGCACATCACTGTGTAATTTGGGTGGGCACAGGTGGTATGCCACTTTCAAACAGTAACTGTAGTGTGCAGTGAGCTCAAACTGTTCCTGTGTATATTATACCCACTATCCAGCACTGAAGCCAGACACACAAATGTTTGCTTGACACTGTCTGCAAGAGGCAAACGACACTCTGGATTATTTCATCTGCCGAACGTGTGCAGAGAACACGTACCGAATGTGTTGTCGAGCAAGACGACATTAAACGGTTACGGTGTTAGTGGCAATACCTTCACTGCACCGCTGTTAGCTTCAATGTAAATGACGTCGCCAACTTCCACACGTTCCTTCTGCAAGCTCTCGTAGATGCTCGGATCCAGCTGCAGAGACAAGACACCATCTCGAAAAACAAACTTTTACTAAGTTTTACTGAGTTGTTGGAGTCTGTCCTTCAAAATGCGCAAATGTCATGCGAGGACGGCACTGTGGTCGGGCCGACCTTGAGCTGCTTGGTGCCCTTGGCGGTCTTGAGGCCAATGATGACGTGACTGATGGTTTTGCCGTAGCCGCCCATGGGGTTCTCTGTCTCACAGGGAGTCAGCTCCGTCACCTCGCCCTCGTACACCTCCTTGGTTTCCTTGATGCGCAGCCCTGACAGGATACAGAGGAGCAGTGACAGTAAGTTCAATGAACACGTTTTGTGGGCTCAAAGAAAACTAACTTTTCCTCAGAAACTTCACCATCGACTCCGAGTCCAACAGGCAATTATTCAGCATGTAACGTGAGAGGCAGGAGTACCATTACTGACGGCTTTACAGTTACTGCTCAAGGATGTTCAAGAGCCTCCATCTTTCACATGCACATACAACAAAATCTTTGCTACAAAAACTTTTTTTTTTTACATTGGTGACAGTTCAGACAATTTACACTTTTATTCAGCATTTTGTCTAAAACTCTCTACCTTTCTTTCACCAGCCCAGAACAGCTGACATAGTGGGAAAAATATAAAACCACCAGTAACAGTAATGGCATGCTCTCTTATTAAAAAGGTGAAGTGGCCTGATTTAATCCCATTCCCTTTCCTTACAGGCTCAGAATCCTAACTGTTCTTTGTTTTAAACTCATCAAGCCTAACCTGACTTCAGATACATACCAATGGCTCTTCGAAAGTTCTCCATCAGCACCTCGGTTTTCTTGATCTCGGACGAATAGACCTCACTCCCCACCATTGGGCAGAATGGCACTTTGTTGCCCAACTCCTGTGCCATGGCCAAAGCCAAGGCCGTCTGCATAAACAGAACAGATACTCGGTGAGAAGACTGCCCTTTAAATCCTGGATTTCTGTCACCCAGGACACTGCACAAGCAAGTTTGTTAGTGGCCTGGTGACTCACTGGGTACAACATCAGGCTGGGAAGCCTCTTGGTTCAAATCCCAGCCCAGCCACCAGGTGCGTCCTTGAGCAAGACACTCAAATGCTAGCTCCCAGGGTGCCACATGTGGCTGCCCACTGCACCCCCCAGGGGATGGATCAAATGCAAAGAACCAATATCGCTGTTACATGTGTGTGAAGTGTAAGTCACTTTGGATAAAAGTGTCTGCTAAATTAATAAATGTAAATAATTGAGTTCTTAACCTTTCCAGTTCCTGGAGGTCCCGCAAGCAAAACTGCCCTTCCAGCCATCTTCTTTAAACGGATCAGTTCCACAATGATGCCACAGGCCTTCAATACAAACAACCACCCTTCAGTTAGTTACAATAGTATGAGCACCTGCGCCAGCCAAAGAGAATGTATTACATTTGTCTAAACGTCATTGCCTTTAAAATGCAAAATAAACAATGAACATACAAATTTTATGGTAAATACAAACAATCAAAAATGTGCCATTGATTGAAAAAAAAAAAAAGTAAATACTGTTTTATTGACGAATTCTTTAAATTAATCCTTGTTGGTGTATTTAATAATAGTGCAAATTAAATATTATAACGGACAAAGGGAGCAGGCGGGTTTCGACCCGCGGCAGTCGCTACAATATATTTTAAATTTTTACTTAATCTTTTGGTGTAGTTACGTTCGTAGTTAAGTAACTGTGGTGGGTTGGCGCCCCGCCCTGGGTGTCCCCTGCCCTGCGCCCTATGTGCTCAGGGATGGGCTCCAGGCTTCCCCGCGACCCTCACCAGGAATAAGCGGTTAAGATAATGGATGGATGGATTAATTTTTTGGTGTAGTTACGTCCGTTGTTAAGTTTAGACAATAAATTAAATAACTTCGGTGTGTCTGAACTTTCGTTGATATAGATTGTTATACCTAGAGAACAAACGGAATGGATAACAGAGAAGCACGTTTAACAGGTACACAACGCTAGGATATATAGCTAATTAAATCCAAATCGCTTCTATAGAAATGACATTGTCAGGAGCGAGTACCTCTCTGGCCATCTCCTGTCCCACTAAACCAGACGCTGACTGTTTGGCGTTACCGGCCTCATCCAGCCCAAGCCCCTTAACGTGACTGTGCGATGCGATGCGCTGGGTTTTAGTGGTACTTTTCACTTCCTCGATCTTCATTGTTGGGGTTCCGGACGATTGTACACACTTAAAAATAAATTAATTGTACCCGAAACACTCTATAAAACGAAAAATTAGACTTTTTCCGTTGCCAACCCAGCTATTCAAACGCACAAGAGCGCGTTTCCATGTGGTTACTAAGGGGCTAAGAAAGTGTAACCTTTTTTTTTTTATCTTAAATGCTATTGGACGATTTTTCATCTGATGACCATGTGATTGGACAAAACCGTTCCGTTTCCCAAATTTCGTCCTACGCGGTTCAAGCTTTTTCCGCTGGTGTTTCAACAAAATAGGTTTTAGGGAAACATAAGCATGCGTTTTCATTCCTGCTGCTTCATAAATTTGACAATTAAATTTTTAATTTTATCGTCGAGTAAATTGTTTCAAATATAAAACACCGTTTGGCTATTTTATCTATAATTTATTACTAATATTTAATTAACTATTTAACTTTCTGCTTAGTCATCATTTATAAGAGAAACCTATATTTCTGTAAATGCGAAAAAACTATTGTGATAAAGTCAATAAACGTAACTGGAGACTACTGGTATAAAAAGGTTGATAACAAAATAACTTACATGTAATTAACAAACTACAACTAACTAGTCAAGTAGGAATGTTTCAAACCAGGAGTTTTTTTGTGTTACACCGGAAATGCAACTGTGTCGAAGTAATGTTCCCTCCCTTATGGTTTGTAAAAGCATGGTGGGTTTGGTTGATTATGAACTCTATAGTATTTCAAATAATTGGTACCTGTTAACAAATGTTGTTTTAATTAATCTTTTAATGACTTCCCTTAGATTAAAAATGATAAATAATACACTAGTCGATTAATAGGAGATTTAGACTAAATCTGTCGTTCGTTTATACCTCTGCTTGGTTATCTTGAATGACAGGTTTTGAGTTCCGTTTCAGGAGATCTTAGTGTAGTGGCAGCATTTGTGTCGTGTTGGAAATAGATTTCCAGTTTTTAAATGTTGCTCAAATGAAGTGGGCTAGTTTGTATCCTACAACAAACTTCAGCAACAACAACAAAAAAGACGAACCGGCGTGCCACACTTGTCACTGGCAGACACGTTTACTGGAACGGTTCTTACAACTGTCACGAAGTGTCCTAAATTATTTGTAAAATACAAAGTAATTCGACACAGTAATCTCAGTAATCGTCATATCTTCTCTCAAAAACGAAATGACCTAACCTTGTTGTTTTGGGGCTACTGTAATGCATTACATTTAATTGGATGTATCATTTATTAAACCAATTTGTATGTTCAAATACGACGAGCCTTAACTCTAGAGTTACGGTTTTAAGAAATGTAGCAGTGGTTTATTAAGGAGGGCTAAAGACTGATATTAATATATTAAAAGGAAACAGTAACGACGTTTTAGAATTTATTAAATATTTGACATTAATCCGAAAAGCGGTGCGCAAAAGAATGCCGAAGTGGAACAAAAACCAAACTGTAACTCAAATTTACAGGAAAACTCGAATTAATTCCAGCAGGTGGCGACAATTTAATGTCAAGTACATTTTATTGTGGGCTTCAAGAACAACGTTGGGTTACTAATGCCCAGTAGGAGAGAATACATTGGTCGTCGGCAGTGTTGTTCAGGCTTTTATTTGTCATCTATGGCGATTTATTAACCTACTGTTTTTTTATTGTTCATTTTTTAAACATATTTACCAATTTTATTAATGTGTTACTATAGTCTGCTACATAATTCTGAGTTGGCCTGTTGGCTGAAGGGCTTGGAGGGGCAGGTGGGCTGAGGAGAACCACCATAAAGATGAGAAAATTGGGAGACCAAACACAGGAAAGAGAGGCGAGTGACACGCCCCAAGGGAGCAGAAGCACTTCCTCTTTCAGCAGAGCCCTGCAAATTCAATCCCTCTTTACCCCTCTCTCCTTCCTGCCCTTCCAGTGCTCGCTGCCCTGTTTAATCCTCTCTTATTATTTTTATTAACGTCAGTAATAGACAGTGCATCCTGTAAGAGGAGACATATGTTAGGTGAAGCTGATGGGAGAGGTATAGGGACAAGGCAGAAGGGAGGGCTTGGGCGGGATGGGGGTGAGGGGGTGTTGAAAGATGGAGAAGGGTCTGGCTAAAAAGTCGCACTGGAAGTGTGAATGGCAGCTCTGCACCATGGATGGCACATGATGTTCATTAAAACGGGGAGTGAAGACAGAGCCCCTGAGCTCCAGCTCTGTAATAAACTTCCTTTAACATTCCCAGTGGGAAGCATGCAGGAAAAAGAGGTTGCCAATGAATGAGAGCAGGCGGAAAGACATCCAAGAGAGATTTCTCTTTCTGTTCGACTTTTCCCATTTCTCTCCATTTTTCTAATATTCTCTCACTGTTGAGATTGTGAACTCTTGCATTCATAGTTCCTTGTATTTACCAGTTCGTTTGGTCCTTCCCACTTGAACTACCAAACACAGCTGCCAGCCCCCTTCCCACCCACTCCCATTTTCATGTTCCCATTAGCGCACGTCTTTGAATGACAGAAGTGTTTCCCCTTGAGCTGATGTCGTACAGTACATTACGAGGTGTAACGTGAGGCCTTTAAAGCAGCCCCTGTGGGGTTCTGTGCCGATGGAGGTAGGAAGAGGCTTGGCTTGCAGCAGGTGTTTCTGACAGCTCTTTGGAGTGACCTGCGGATTCTCCTGTTCAAGCCTAATGTAAAAGTACAGTACAGTGACAAGCCATGATTGTGTTGTGCCCAAACATTTTTGAAAAAGTCACTGTTTGCAACCTTTTCCATGAAATGCAACTCTGTCGAGGTATGCAAGTAGTCATGAATAATATGAACGAATGCCTCTTCAGTTTAGATTCCTCTGACCTGGTGCATTTGCTGTTGTACGGCTTTTCTTTCTTTTTTTGAACCAATGTTTGAGGCGAGTCCCCTGCTGGGCTGTTGTTTGTTCATATTTTATTGAAGCAGCCCAAGATCCAAATGTGAGTAACTTGGAGAGAGCATCAGTGAACATCCTTTATAACGGTTGTGTTCTCAGTCCTCTGTTTGTGTAGTTAAAGCTTTGTACTACAAGTGCCTTTGCCAATGCAAGTAGCTTTGTTGACGTCTCTGAACACGTACTTGTGACTTGTTTTCGTGGTATAGTGGATATTTAGAAGCAGAGAAGGGTTACTACAAGTTGTATTAACTGTAATTACATTCCTAGGTATGGAATTTTTACTCAGTTACAAAGACATATGTAATATTTATTATCCCACAGCTGTAATTATTATAACTACATAACATTCAGTTTTGATTAAGTGAATGGTTTTGTATGACTGCTGAATTAAATCTTAACTGAAGTTTATATTTTCCTTGGTTACTCTATTGTTGGTGTTGGCTTTCGAAACAAGCTGGACTTCAAACTGTATGAATAGTAACTGTTGTCACATACGTTTGTACTTCTAAAAGTATTTCTTTTGTTTTATGAATATGTATGAATTCCTTGCATTGCTGACAGCGCTACAGGGAAGTGTAGTAGTACGTGTGAGACCTCACTTTACATTTACATGTGTGTGTCTGAGAGTTATTGTTAGTGTCCAGTTCTAATTAGAAGGCTGTACTGTGTTTCTCTGTGTAGTAAAATCAAAACCGATAACTCTGAACTTGTTGGAAGTTCAGAAGTTGGCTGGGATTTTGAGGCCATGGGAGAGGATGTCGGTTGGTGTGTGTGTGTGTGTGTGTGTGTGTGTGTGTGTGTGTGTGTGTGTGTGTGTGTGTGTGTGTGTGTGTGTGT
>JABJVR010047568.1:0-27227 GCA_025773905.1 Chitala chitala
AGCAACAATTTAGAAATGTTAAAACTGCTGTAAAAAGCTCAGCCCAGTCGACACACCCTAAAACGGAGCGATTTCAGGCCAGCCTGATGTAGGGAGGGGGCTTGGCTGCCTCCGCCTCCTCTTCGGCGTCCTTATCGCCAAGCTGCACTGGGGCGTTAAAGAGCCTGTCATCGCCACCTGCTGGGAAGAAGCAGTACAACAAAATTGACAAGTTGTGTGTATAGTACCATAAGATGAGCAAATTTAAACACCCACCGAAAGGCAACAAAAAGAAGCTCTGTACTCCAGTGGATTCTTTTACACACTTTCTATAGTAAGAATCCAGATGTTAAAAAAATAAATTGTTACACTTAAGACCTGAAATAGTTTCTACCTTGTCTCACACCCAAAGGCCTTGTATTGTACAGATCAGGAAGTCTTATTGATAATTTTTGCTTTAGGTTCAGAGCTGAAGAAACTATATACCCCCAAAGCTTCCTCCAAGACTTGAGATAGCAACTATTCAGTTCACTTCGAGTTCTTTATCACAGAGCAACAGGTGGCATAACTGCTACAGAGCCGAAGCCACACCTACCCCGCCAAGTGCAGATCATCTCCGTATGTGGACTGGTATCATCCTGGGGAACAAGCGTCTCCTGTCATTAGAAAAACCCACTGCATTTAGTCCTGGTGTCAACAATAAATAAATTTTATAAACACTTTACTTTGAAAAGGAGAAATTGCAATTGTGTCACTAGTTATGTGCAATTTGTTTATTATAAACAGTCACAACAAGCCCAGTCCACCATGGGTACGATACCGAACATTTGTGTCCTTCGTACCCTTACGGTCACATGAGCCTTTGTAAAGAGGTGAGGGGGTCTCACCAGGCCAGTGGTGGTATCATAGCAACCGCAGAACGGAAGACTCCGGCAGCCCAGCACGGCGATAATCACTGACAGCAAGACACTCCCACAGCAGGACAGCAGCATCGTGGAGTTCACGCCCTTCACCGACCTGCTCAAGACGAACTTCTGCAGTGACATGGACACGCGGCTCAGGACACGCCCACTGCCACACCCACCCCTCCCCCACCACCTGTTCAGTTCAAATGAGCTAGAGTTGATGCGTGTACAAACCACAGGCACACAAAGGAGAAACAACTAGGTAACGCAGCACTGCCTCTTCCACTCTAGTGTCAGTATAAAGTCTACTGTAAAATAAGCCTTTCTTCCGTAAAGATTTAAAAAAAGTTTACAGGCTGCATTTACCAAAACAGGACTCCAAATAGAAGCAGCAGCAGGTAAAAAGGTTATTTTTGTAAACAGCAATTCACCCTGAATTCTTGTGGTACAGAGCAATTAGCAAGAGCACGACAAACGCCTCAGCTGCCTGCGGGTTCTTACAGCCTGGGGAATATTAGCGTAGCTGGGGTGGAAAAGCTCGTCATCGTCTTCACCGTAGCTGAGAGTGAGGACGGCGTAGACGGCCACAATGAGGGTGGTGAAGCAGGACACAACGGAGGCAGCGATCATGGCGTTCACCTGCGGAAATAACAGCTTCAGTCTGTAGCGTTTGCGCTCCGTAACGTGATGCCACAGATGTTTGCTCCCCCCCCCACCCCCAAACTCACTCCTGTTAACACCAGCTGTGTGACTATCCGGGAGTACCGCCAGTCCACTGGATTCGGGTGGTTGCTTTGAATATTGTCAATTAAAGTCCATAAAATGTCATATTGTCCAAAAAGTAAAGGAGTGGAAATAACGCCCCCCCCCAAAAAAAAAACCCACCCACGACCAAAGGCACCGCGTTCAGCTGATAATGACCAGTTTGAATGCAGATGTTACAGTTACAAAGCGCAGCTCCTCATGAGGATGCTAGTGAAAACGTTACTTTAATTTCTTACCAACATTGGGTTCTTTCTCTGAGACGCATACAGTGCCAAGACTCCTGGTACTGCCATTATCTGAAAGTTATGATTTAGTTACCAAAACAATCAGGAAAACTGATCGGGGCGTTTACACTGCGTAAAAGTGAGTCAACTGTACACCGGTCAGACATGCGTCAACAATTAAGGCTTCGGAGATCCGTCTTACCGTGCCCGCCCACAGCGGTGCCCGAGTGGTGCTCAGGGCTGTGTTTTTCCGGAAGGCTGCGTCCATGAAACCGCAGACCACACAGAGACCAGCACAGGCCATCTGTAGGATGCCAAGCACTACCATGCTGCGCTGGTTGAAGATGAAGTACCTATAGCGGTCCATGGCTTCGCGCTTTGATGCGTCTGAAGCACGTACCTTTCAACGGACACAGGCCTTTAACATCAGCGCCACACACACACACACACACACACACAGTAGATGGGTCTATGCGGTTCGCTCCAAGAGAGTTAAAGTACCGCGGTTATTGCACTTACATTATCTCTGGATACCAAACGTTGGCATACCTTACCATTTAAAGATGGCTGCACGTTCATCGTCTATGATAAACGCTACTATAAAAAAGTCGCACTTAATTGCTGTTACGTTGTCCGTGTAGCAACATATCGCATTATTCAAATTTATCATTAAGAAACAGATAGCAAGACTACACCGCTGAAGTCACAAACGGGACAGAATAGCTTCCTGAACCGGAGTGGATTTTAGGGGTGTGGGGGGGAAGATTTACACCCATCAACGCGATAGTACTTTAAGTTCATTCAGGTCATTATTCGGAGCAGCGGTATACATTTAACAGTTTGGAATCACTGTGTTCTCATAAAAAAAAAAAAAAATAAAAAAATAAAAAATAGTCAAACCATTTTAACACATTGTGCACGAGTTTGTTAGAAGTAGTTAAAAGCTGTAACGTATGCATAAGAATCCACGAAGCCATTAGGATTAAATTGATTAGAAGAATATTAAGGGTAAGTGATGTCCTCCTAAAACACCCACAAAATATAAATTTCATCTTGGTCCCAGTGCAACGTTTTCCATAGTTTGCATTTTAAGTAAACCCCACTAGAGTTTGTTCATTAAATAGTCCACCTCAAATACTTAACGTGCATTAACAAGTACAATGTACTTGTGCATTTTTATGTTATAAAATACGGTTGGCGGCGAGCATAATACTACTAATACATCTGTAATTTGGACTGTAACCATAAAACTATAATTTAATTCCTCACATTTGTAATTTATAGTTTTGTACAATTGAAAATATTTCGTCTCAAATGAAAACACCCCCGAAATTACCCTAAACCGGTTTCACAAAATTTCGGAGGTTCAAACATAACAATCCTTAACATCAAAGGAACCGTACTTATATAAAACATCACAGAACGAAGTGAAACAATGTTTTAACTCACGTGCATCTGTTGCTCGAGAACCAGGAAGGCGTGAAAAACAAACCAAGAGTTTATTTTCCGATACAACCGTTTTCAGAGTTAATATGTCCAATTTTTTTGCTCAGGCTGTAATCAATCTGTTTTATCAACGAGCGAACCTTTGTTAGTACACTTCCCGTTTGTGTTAATTCGAACAGGTAATCGCCATTATTTTGTAATTCATTAACTTCGCTGTACAGGTGTTCAATGGAGTCGTTAACCCTTTAATTGCCGAGCAATTTATGATGTTGCGTCTACGCTGTATAAACTTGGACAAAGCCTTAAGTTTTTTGCCTGTTTGCTTTTCTACACATATTACATATTTTGGAAAGCCTTTAAGTATAGATGCTTTAATTCCCCCCAATACAACACTGTAAAAATACCAAATTAAAGGTCTGTGTATACATCAGCAATCTTTCTCACCAGATCAAGCATCACTTCAAAATGCTTGACTAACTGAACATTCAGTTGTTTTCAGAACACAAACTGAAACGACACCGTTGATCGTGGTTGTAATTATTACTTTATTATATATTGGAATATAGTACAAGAGTCATCCCAAACACACTTTGTATTAAAGGCTTGCTGTTGCCATTTTTAAACAGGTCTCGTTCACTCGAAACTATGCATCTAGAAGTAAAAATACGCACTCAACTCACTCCCTCACACAGTCATTCCGCTAACAAGTCTTGTAAACAATCGCCCCGCCGGCTCACCTGCTTTGTTTGATCGCACGCAGAAACCCCGGATTTCCGCGGGACCTAAGGCTTGGGAGTCCCAGTTAAAGACCGCCCCAAATCACAGGCGTTTTTCAGCACACCCTTGAGGTTTATACAGTCGATCTCAAACCCGACCACTGTGTATGCTGGCGGCAGTTTCCGCTGAACCGTCCCGTTTCCAGCCGTCGATTGTACTCTGCCTGCATTATGAATTCTTGCTATAAACGTTTAGTTAGTTTCTGAACACACGGACAAGCATCCGACATAGAAAGCGTCGCCTTTGTTTGAGGTGCAAAGATGAATAAACGGAAGGAAAGCATTTGCATTTCTATTAAACGCAAAAAAATATATTGTGGATGAATTTGCAGACTTTAAAAAACTAGCATCATATAAATAAATTGCCAAGCATACTTCAAGTCCTTAAATAAAGAGATGGCTAAAAGAAAAAAAAAAACCAACATACACAGTTGTTGCCATATCGGGTTTCAGAACCACTGGGCTCAGACAATGATAACACGAAACCCGACCTCTGTCGTAGCACCTCTGCTTTTTTTACTGAATGATTTATTGTAACTCCGTCACACCAGAGCTCTGAAGTTTTATAACGTGATGGTTAAAATATACCTATAACTGTGCTAACATACAAAGCAATAAATATAGTACAACTCGTCCGATGGACCATACAGCGGCCGTTCCTTGTGACAGTCGTTACACCCGTTTGCTGGAGAAACTTGTAACATCTCCGTGTGCTTAACTAGAACGTGCTTAAACCCATCGTGTTAGAGATCAGGAATTTCTCACACACACACCATCAAAGTCTGTTAGGTTCTGAAATTCACTTCACCAGAGACAGCCTCGACCCTTTCATTTTTTCCATGTACAGTACAACCTTAGTTTCAAAGGTAATCACAAATACTGACAGCCATTAACACAGTACTGGATTTGTGGGGGTGGCAATATCAGTTACCTGCCATTGCTAACCTTTTTTTTTTGTACAAAGACAAACTCAATGACGTAATACAAAAAAACACCTATGGCCAAGTGGAATTTCATAATTACGGTTTCATCGATTAATGTTTGCATTGTTTTAAACAACGAACGGCTATAGTGAGACGTCCTCAAACAGCTGATGTACTTAGAAATAACCGAATTGCAATGAGTGTTGAGCAATTAAACTACGTAATCAATTTAAATTAAATGAAAGACCAATTGCGTACATGCAATTAGCGGAAGTATGTTCATGTTGGCATTACCATCATCCTGAGTAATTTCGACCATTAACATTAATTGTATTAAAAATTCTCATTACGGGTTTTTTTTTTTTTTTTACCGTTTATACATACAGCCGTCAGCGACAAAATACAAACGAATCGGTAAGGTTATTGCTACCTGTGGTTTAGAGAAACTAAATATAAACAGGCCCGTTTACCAAAACTTTTAAAATGGTACCAATGTTGTACCTACCAGCTATATAGTTGCCTAGAGACTTATTAAAAAAAAATCTGATATGCACAATGACTAAATACTAAAAGGTAGGCTTTACAATATGTAAGGAAAAAAACATGGTAAGCAATATAAATATCCTAGTATTAAAAACGCTAAGCCTAAATTTATGCAACTTTATGCATTCATCTCCTGCTTTATTATGTGTATTCGTCTTGATTATATTTTAATTAAACTTTCCTACCAGATACAGTCAGATTTTTGGCATACGTCTTGCACTGCAGCTTGTTTTGTTTTGTTAGGTGCACGCGTTAGGTGCTATGTTTAACTGCAAAGCGACAGCCTAGCGGTAGCCCAACTTGAATTGCCATAAACAGCCGAGTTGTGTTTTTAGTCAGATTTATAGGGAGGGCCATGTTACTCAGGGCCCAGTCTGCTGTGAATGTCAGAAACCTGTTTTTGGGTTTGTGGGGGAGGGGACACTTTGGTCATTATTATAATCATGTCTGCTTCATCCAGTCCTATCAGTACAGGCTGTTCCGAGCACCTGCTAGACAAGGCTAACACCCTCTGACCGCAGAGAACAGACAATTCATACAGTTTCGTAAAGATAGCGCATCGATGCACAAGGACACAACATATCATTTCAAATTATGTCAAAGTTGTGAGGGCAAAAAATTAACAGGATTCATAAATGTGAAGTGATCTTCCACTTCGAACATACACACACAATTCAGTATGAAATGCAAGAGATTATGAATGCAACCCCCAACATTAACGTTAAAGACTGAAGTATTAATTTAAAAGAACATAAATTCTCACGTGCTGTGAACCTTTGAAATGTGCATTAAGTGATACCAGAGCTGTGGGACAAAATTCTGGTCTGACACAGCAACAAAAAAAAAAAAAAAAACAGCACAAATAGTACACAATACAAGTTCCTGTATACGCATATATCTTTGATTACCTATGCAAAACGTTTCTTACACACATAGCATTTAACGTATAGTAAACACTCATACTTTTGCTCGTGGGGTTTAAACTGAAAATAGAAATTGCCGCCCTGAATATTTTACATTCAAATTGTGCTAAGCAAAACAATTTGTTCAAATAATCTTGGAGAAAAACCCACTTACATTTAGTTAATTAAATAATTTTTATAATTTAAGCAAGCTTAATATTGTATGTTATACCCCATTTTATAAACTATTATCATTTACATTGTTTAAGCCAATATAATTTAGTGCTATTCAAGGCAGCAAACAACAAGCATTTTAATTCACACATCATTTGTAAGTGAGAACAAAACCACATGCACAGAAGGGTCAGAGCTCCTTATTGCCAATATATGTCTTTCAATTTCAAAAAGCAGTTCCAGTACCAACAATAGGAAATGTTAGGCTTTCGAGAAGAGCGTGTTTGTTCATTCATTCAGACAACGCAGGTTTCTCATAGAAAACTACTAACTCAACACTTAGTCTGTATAAACATTTATATTACCTGGCAGATAATTCCTGATCTCCTGGATGACATTTTCAGTTAAACAAATATATATATTTTTTTCCAATGAATACAAACACTTTTCAGTGTCAAGTGTGACCTGACTCTGGAATCCTAGAAAGAAAACCAGAAGCCTATGATAATTCACACATGTGTACGTGTGGTGATGATGTACCTACTCTTACAGTCAGGTTTAATGCAATTTCACTGCATTTTGTTTCTTTACACATATATAATTTATATATATTTTTTTAAGGATTATGAGGTTAAAACACATTCTAGAATACTCTAATGCTTGGGTTAAAGAGCCTTGAGAATCTCAGAAACATTTCAGATGAAATTTGGAGAAGAGCCATAAGTGCACAGACTTGGAGTGAGTATAACATGCCTGCTAACATAGAAAACGAGAGACAGATAGAAATAGAGAAATATGCAGAAAAACAAACAGAAAAGAGGCAGAGAGACAGAGAGAGAGAGAGAGAGAGAGAGAGAGAGAGAGAGAGAGAGACGGGCGGGGGGCAGGAAAGCATACTGCAAGACATTAGTCACAATATTTGATGAGCTAATGAAGGAAAATAACTTTTAGCCTTGTATGTCATCATGTTGGCTGAAGGCGTTGTGGATCCCTGGTTGGTCTGTAGTGCATAGTCCCTGGGCAGCATGTCTCTGTGTTGATAGTGTGACCTGTAATGTTAGTCTCTGGTACAGCTGTGCTGGGGGTGGGGGGTGGGGGGGCGTGGCCGTGGGTCTCACTGCGGCTGGTGCGCCTGGCGGTCCTGGTAGGCCTTCATCTCCTGCTTGTACCAGTCGGGGGCCTCCAATCCGCTTTTCCCTGAGGCGGCGGCGTCGTACCCATAGGCCACAGTCAGCTCCTCGTCTCGTTGCACGGGACGCACCGTGCGCACGCACTTGATGGGCCCGAAGCGGGGGTGGACAAACCTGTGGCCACATGCGGAGAGGCGGAGAGCACGTGAGTCTCGTGAGACAGAGGGACAGGCTCAAAATCCAGACACACCAGCATCACCTGGGACGTTTACCGTGCTTTAGGGCGCTCAATACGGAATCTCGTTTATGTCAGGATAATGAAACAACACAGGACATCAAACACTGCAGGTAGCAAACGAAACTTCCCATAAATAAAAAGTTGTAAGACAGACTTAAAGACAAACAAAAAACTTCACTGAAAAATATTTATAAATTTTAGGTAGACTTTGCAGATTTAGCAGGAAACAACAGACTTCACAATTACTGAAAAACTAATGAGAATCTTCATCAACTTACTAAAAACCTTTCCAATGTCCCACGGTATTAATGAATGCACATCCACATACAAAAATGAAGGCTAAACAATTGGTGGCACAATCAGTACGTTAATTGGTGTGGGCTTGTAAACAAATAGAAACATTATCTGGCCAGTATCATGTGTCGAACTAGCACTGGGTCCGGGCCAAGATGAGGTCCGTGAGGTACATTTGGTCTTCAAAGGGTACCGATTAGCAGGGTTTGTTTAAAAAACATCCCTTGCAAGTTATTGGTGAATATCATATTATGGACCCTGAAAGTCACTAGTCAGTTCCAGATGTTTTAGGGTTTTACTACTAACCATCTCGAACCGAGCTGCAGGAACCACTAGTCTATTTGGGTCACCCCTTCCGTGGCCGCAACCCTGAGTACTCACGGGTCGTAGATGCAGTTGGGCTTGAAGGAGTGGTTTGCCTTGTGCCCCAAAGAGCCACAGTACTTCTGGATGTTGTTGAAGGGCTCAGGAACGTCGATCACTGTGTCCTCGTCCAGAGAAATTGTATTTCCATTTAGGGACCAGTCCCTGCTGTCCACCTAAATTATTTGGCACATTTCAATTCCTACATCTTTCATGCTTATGACTCATTCTGTTGCACCAAACAGATCTTCTATTGTGCCTTTCACTATGCTTTCAAGACAAAACACACACTATAAATCACAAAAATATATAGCATGTCCACTTGCATAACTCCAGTATACAATAAACTCTTTATGCCAAGAAACAACAATACCTTTCACTGATTAATGAAGTACAAAGCATGCTCTACGTAACAGTGTGCTTGAAAACACCTCCCCCCACGCCGTTCTCCGCACCTCTGCATGCGTGATGCGAACTCCGTTGTAAAAAGCCATCACCGTGTTGGGCTCTACATCTCCCTTGGCAAACAACCCTTCTCCAGCGCCTGGGATCAAAGACTGGGCCACGTAGACCCTGGAAAAAAACAACAGCAAGAGCCTCAGCTGGAGCCGCAGAAGCTCTGCGAGAAACCTGGAGCCGCTTAGGAAATCACAGTTCTTTTCTGAATGACTAACTTCAATGGCTGCTCGACAACGGCCACTTCACGTTTGCCCTCTTCTGGTGCGTTATGCTGCGGTGAGGTCACACGCCATAAATACTCCGCATTCTTTTCATATTCGCACAAGTGACCAGTGATCCAGCGACCCAATGCCTACGAAGGAAAAACAACACCACGGACCTACTCAAAACGTAACGGAAGCATTTTGCACGGCATTGTGTGATGCTTAAAGTGTCTCGGGCTCTTTCATTTGTGACTAATGACCCTTCAAACATTCTCATGCATGGAAGAACGTCTCTCAAAAACCAGAGTCTGCTGCCCACTGCAGAACCTGTGACTGGTTTTGCCTGGTACAGCTCTGTGCTGAAAAAGGCAAACGCATGCAGCAGACTGCGGCAAAACCGTGAGCACAGGAGGACCAAGCGGTTTCCTCACTGGTCATAAATCTTAGGCTTGATTACCTTTTAATTGAACAGCAGTACAAATCCCTCTGTTTACACCACCACATGGTCATAAAACACCAGTCCTGAGAAAAAAAGGCTCCAGTCGCAATTCAGGTTAAGCCGGTACCTCTTCTAGTTACACATAACGCGTAGCTTAGATGTATAACACAACAGGGCAAGACATTCTCTGATAAACTGCAGAAGTATCCAAGACACTGCCCTCTTTTCTAACTGACAACTCTGTCACAAACACCATTTTTTCCCCATTTCTGTTTTTTTCAAACAAAAACATAAACGGTCCCACAGTGAAGTAGTGACACTGGATAACAGTTCAGCTTGCTTTCATCTGCAGACACAAATAAATAAATAAATAAATAAATCGCTAGATCCCCGTAAAAGGGACCATGAACATGGAACAGCAGGAGACACCTACAGGGCTGTGACTTTAGCGACTTCACTAAACGTCTTATTATCGAATGACTGCGAAGACCGTCGTAGGGGCCGAGCGGTTAAAAAGGGGAGGAGAGACATTAATCATCAGACTTCGGTTCATTTTCATAACCGACATACGGCTTTGCTGACTGCCGAGAGACAAACATACTCTTCTCCATTTCATGCGGAAAGAACCATAGAAAATGTGTGACAGCGGCCGAAGGCCGCACGCCAGTAAGAACACTCGCTCTGGCGTCTGATGTGCCAAACTGAAAGAGGCAGAAGCTTGCGCTCAGAAACCAGCAGGGGGAAAGACACATCGTGCTCACAAAGCCAGGTCTTAAAGCTGAAATTGATATACCTTCTGAGTTAAACACCATCTGTGTGTCCAGTCCTATCTTCTTGTTGCAGACTTCTGTGTTATGATGCATTTCTGACACTGACTGCTGTCTAATGTTTTACCACTCAGCAATATATGCCAGAAATAACCCCTTCACATTAGTATCCCAATAAGCCTTGATGATGTTCTCATCTGTTCCCAGTTAAATGCATGGTGGAAGTTCTCATCTCTGACTAACCAACAATAGAGGGTGCTGTTGTACGAAGGCTCTGTGTCCAAGAATAAGCCAAGAAAGCGTGCTTGGTCATGACACCAATAAGTGCAAATAAAGAGGAAAGGGATGGTGGAGGTACCTCTGGGACTCATAGGGGTCTGCCAGGAGTCCATGGGCAGAGATGCAGGAGGAGGTGGACTTGTCGTAGGTGTACACCGGACCTGTAAAAAAGTGGAGAAGGGAAGTGTTCCTGACCCCAGTCCCACTGACCATCCCAGCACAGATGTGTCACAAGCTAAGGTGTGTAGCTCCTGCTGCCAGATGTAACAGCCTCTTCCCACACCTCAGGCTACAACCAATTTCAAGAGCAATCACCAATCACAAATTAGAAGTACTAAGCAGTACTCACTGTCCGGGGCTACGTCGAAACGCGGCCGGCCGTTCTCCTCGGACAACAGAGTGGCCAGCCTGGCTTCGATCAGCTCGCCCTCCACAAAGCTGCCATAGAGAGCAGTGTGCCCATCCGGGTAAACGTATGCCACTTTGTTGCCCGTCATCTCGCCGTCCTCGTTGACTTCTCCTACTACGGCGCCTCCGTCCTGTATTAACATAACATTTGTGTCACCGTCCTCCTGCTGTACTCTAGAACTACAAAGCCCTGAAGCAATCCTACTACAGACCTATCACAGGTTTTCAGTGGGAAACTATCACACCTTACCTTTACAGACCTCTCAAATGCTCCAGCTACAAACTGATCATTCTGGTGGTGCCAGCCATCCCCACACAAGAGGAAAAATGACACTAATCTATGGCCTAACGGGTTGCCAAAACATCCCTATAAAACAGCCGTATTTAAATTACATTATCCTCCCAGGAACTGTAATGAGACTATGAATAACCAGGCAGAATGAGCTCCCCTGCTGACAGGCTTGCATCTTGCCCATAAAATCATATTCATTCGGAAATCTTCCTGAATGGTAAACCCTGATCCAACGAGAGCAGCCAGACCTACACTGAACCTGCACAGGGCGGTGAACACTTAAAGATCAAATACAAATAGTTTTTTTTTCTTTTTTTTTTTTTTTAAATTTACAAAAAAAAATAAATTTATCTAAGGACAAAAACATGACATTCAGATTTACCTTCCATTTGGTCAGAAGGATAAAAGCAGTTTAACTCAATTAACAGAATGTCTGAAGTAAAAGCATGGATGGCTGCAAACTTTTTAAGTTTAAATGAGAATAAAACGGAAGTGCTAGTGCTTAGTCCTAGTGGAGCTTCTGTGGACCATCTACCTGAGATTGATTCTCTAAAGGCGTACATAAAACCTACTGTGAGAAATCTGGGTGTGTTATTGGACAGTGATTTTAAACTTGATAAGAAGATAAATTCGGTTGTAAAAATTAGTTTTTTTTCAACTGAGATTGCTGTCCCAAGTCAAACCATTTTTAACTAAAAGCGATCTTGAGATAGTAATACAAGCTTTTATCTCTAGCTGGCTAGATTACTGTAATGCCCTCTATGTTATAGGCATCACTTGCACGTCTGCAGTTGGTCCAGAACGCTGCTGCTCGTTTCTTAACGGGAACGAGGAAGCGGGAGCACATAACTCCAGTGTTGGCGTCCCTACACTGGCTCTCTGTGCATTTTAGGATACAATTCAAGATTTTGTTATTTGGTTTACAAAGACCTAAATAATCAAGCTCCACCTTATATTGCTGACCTTCTGCAGAAGTATATTCCTATGCGCTCACTTAGGTCTGCTGATTGGAATCGTCAAGGAAAAACCTAAGTCCAGGATGAAGACGAGGTGATCGTGCTTTCTCAGTGGTTGCACCAAGACTCTGGAATGAACTCCCTCTGGACATTCGACAGGCTCCAAGTCTGCCTAGTTTTAAATCTTAAGTCTTTTCTATTTTCCTTGGCGTTTAATAGTGTTTGACGATGGCATTTTAATCTCCGTTTTAATTAATTTATTATTTAATATTTTGTGTTTTACCTTGTTTTATTTTATTTTAAATTTTATTTATTTTTATTCCCTCGTCTATTGTCTGTTTGTGATTTGTGCTTTTAGATATTGTATAGCACTTTGGTCAACTCTGTTGTGTTAAATGTGCTTTATAAATAAATTTGACTTGACTTGACAAAAATATAAAATTCATTCTCACTGGACAGCTGTATTACACATACTAAGCCACGACATTAAAAACCAACTAACATTAGTACAGTTGTTGTTGTTTGCACATTACTGCTATGCTGAATCTTAAATCCATTTCAACCTTAGAATGACTGAATATATATATTTTTTGCATGCCAAAAGGATGCCCAGGCACGCTGGCATTACACAACGCCGGGACGTGCCGTACCGCACCACCTCACAGCTCACTGTTGAGTAGTTGAACCTGCTGGTCTGCCTTACAGGGTAGTAGATCCAGCAGGGGCCACAGCGGTTGTTCTCCTTGTACTGGCCCCTGAAGACGAGGCGCCCGTCGGCGTCGTACTCCTGGGCTGGGCCGTTCAGCTCTCCATCCATGTAGGTGCCGTGCAACACGCCGCCGTCCTCGTACGTGTACACGCCCTGTCCCTGCAGGGCGTCATCCACGTAGAAGCCCTCCAGCGTGCTGCAGAGAAGGCAGGTCAGCCATCAGCACTCACCTCTGCACCCGTCTTTAACGTACAAAGTTATTTACAGTGGTCCTCCGTGGCACTAGCTGCAGTGGCTATGAAGGTAATTAAAACCAGACCCTTTTCACAACTAAGATGGTGGTGGAAGTGAGGCCAGGAAAAGGGTGTTTCCGAACAAGACGGCTATTCATTCCCAACACCAGCTGATTTTTTTTTTTTTTTTTTTTACACTCAAGCAAAAGAAAACTGAAGTATTTGCCAACGCAGATGACCTTTGTGGGGTCTGCTAAAACACAAACGCTCACTGGCAATGTGAACTCTAGCACCATGTGAAATAAAATATACCACTGAATGCCAACTCAACTGATTGGGTCACATTAAGAATCTTGGCATCCAATACCATCTAGAAGTATTTCCATTCAGACAGTTAAATTCTTTATTTGACAACCCTTGTGGTTTTAACAGACTTTACCGAGGACAAGAAAATTGATGACACATAAACAAGACGTAAATATAAATGTCGACAAATTACGTCTTTCTTTTGATTTACAAACAAGCTGAGCAGGATTTTAAAAAATCATTTCACCCACAGTCGTGTTTACATGACATGAGATGTGCTCCCTGTGCTCCTTGATGCAGTAAATTGTCCAAACGTACTTTAATTTGCACTCTGGAACCACAGCAAATACTTTGTGCATTTAACAGCGATTACCGGAATGTAGCATAACTGTCCGACTCGGACGTACCAAAAGCGCTGCGCTGATCACATGCTTCGGGCAGCGCTCAAAGGTATCGTTCTAAACGTGTATTATTTTTACCAGCCCAGTGGAAACCCTGTACCGCTTGGCAATCACACCTTGCATCTTGGCTGTCCAACTCGTGGCGTCAATTACACCACAAGGGAAACTCATATTCGAATCGGAGCGACACAGTGCAACCCTACAAAACGGAGCGACGCAGGGGAGCCAGCGAAACAACACGAGTTGATAAAACGAAAGAATGCCTATTGACATTTTTCACTTTCACTGTTAGCTTTTTGTAAACGGAATCAACGAAAAGCTGCGAGCACAATCGCCTCTCTCTTCGTCTACGCGGCAAAACGCGATTCTCATATTGGTTAAAATGACCGAATGTCAGCTGTATGAACAATAGCGGACCTAAACACCCTGCGCGACCGCAAAGAGGGGACTCAAACACAATCCACTCTGTGTGGCCGCAGACACGGCGAGATGAGACGATTGTGAATTCACAATACGCTGCCTTTGCTCCATGCGAACCCCACCCAGTGATAATGAATACATTATGTTCACATTGTAAAACAGGTTCTCTTAAAATAAAACTTTAACAGAGACCAAATTATTACTGCCGTATTGTAACAAATGGCAAAGAAATACTTTCAAATAAAACTACACAGTATACATTGTCAAATTCATTTAATTTTTTATACAGCAACTCTCACACTAAAGACGTGGTTAATTACTCTCAAAGTCCAACTAACAAAGCACATTACTCCGGTGATGGTGATATGACAATGGTGCTTATAAAACTTAACAAAAAACAAATCCTGTTTAATCAAAACATTAACAGCATTAAACAAAACAGAAACAAAACAGCCCTGGGTGTCTGACATCAAAGGCTGCACTCAAGTTAAAGTGGACAGGCGGCCTTTAGGCTTTAACAAGGTTGGGGGGGGGGGCATCATTAGAGAGAGGTTCTTACCTCCCGTCGAAGAAAAAAAACTTGCCCTTGCCGTTTTTCTCTCCATGAACGAAGTGACCCTCAAAGCGATCGCTCGAGGAGTAGGTGACGGTACAGAAGCCGTGCGGCTGGTCGTCTTCATCGAGGGGTCCTACAGGTAACGGAGAGAAGGAACGTGGCTTACTGTGCATCTGAATGAAGCATGACTCACTTCGGATTACAACCTCACTCAATCAGAAAAGAAGGAGGAAGGAGTGATTGTGCCCAAGCCCCCCCCCCCCCACACACACACACACACACACACACACACAAGTTTGCTAGGCCACACAATCAGATTGTTGAGCTGGCTGTACAAACACTACAAGCAGTAAGGCACAACTAAACTGCAGAATCAGTAACCGCTGGGTGACGCAGTGCAGAACCAAACTGGGCACTTTTATGTCTGCTCTGGCACTCGACGCATTTGCTGAAGGTCCATTTTGACATTCCACATCCCCAGTCTGCTGAGACGTCCTTCTCTGGTCTTAAAGTGAAAACCTTTATGCATTTGCCACACAAGTTTTTAGTGCTATGGGGAAAGTATCAACATACAAGAATTGCTGCTTGTCCACTTGTATACAGGTTTTATCTCAAAACCATTTTTTAAACGAATTTGTGCAATTACCAGTTTGTTCTTTTGAAAACTATAAATAAAAGCATTTCTCTGAATAAACATCATTGTTTCTTTGTCTTTAACTAAGGACAGCATGGTTACACTGGGCTATGCAAACACTGTGATAACAGGTGGACAGCACATGCATGATTTTTTTTTTTTTTTTTTTTTTTTTTACTGTTTGAAGAAATAGTGACAAAATATAATTAGATATTCATTAATATCAGCTTGGAAAAAAACCATCTGCACACGATCCATGTTTTGCATCTCTAACAAACAGGACGTACACTTTTTGTCTTAACACATGACTGGTATAGTTCGGTTTCAACATTTATACAGCCTTTACTATACATAAACATGGCCTATTTGTGGATACCTTTTCTACAATCCTTATTGACATTTAAAAATTTAAGTAAACTTCCACTTCTAAAACACAACACACTATTTACAATGCAACTGTCAAATAGACTTGATACCTTTCAGATTGTTAATCAAAAGCCAAATAACACCATTTATAATGTTTCAAGTGTTTTTATAGCATAAAGCCCAAATATAAGGACGGATGGACAAATCAGGTTTGAAGCAGCCGGTGTTGTGAGGTCATCGTCTTTCAAAACTGCGTTAAACACTGAACAAGGTGCAGGCCTGGTATTTAAACAGGAGGAAGAAAATTTAATTTATTTTCACATCAGTAAGTTAACTACAGCACAAGTAGACCCGGCCTGACAGATGGAACAAAAGCGGCCCTCATTTTTCAGTGCAGTTACTGTAGGCCTTACATACTACTTCGGAAAAATAGTTCATGAACTTCTCTAGCGAGCAAACTAAATCGCAAAAGCGTTCAGATTCGTAAAACAACCGTGACAAAACCCATGCTTTGTAGAGCTCGTCAAAACAAATGAACTGCCCATACGAGTATTTCTTGTGAAGGCTTACCGTCCTCAAAGTAGTTCAGATGAAATCGCAAAACGCTTAAATACCACGTTTTGTCAGTATTATGCCATGTTCTCTTTAATAGCACTTCCCATGGTCTCTTACACAAATACATATATACATGCATATACCCTTGTTATACGCTGCCTCTGTGAGATCGCAAGTGTCGCAGGTTCACTGTAAAAAAAAAAAAAAAACATCGTAATATTTTGAGATCTACAAAAATCTTTTGCATAATCGAACAACGCTCTGGAGACAACGTTAAGATGGATTTTTAAAGTTGAGGGTTTCATGTCCAAACACAAACAGCAGCTACGGAGAAATCGCAGTCACGTTTTGCGTATTCACGCCCATAAGCATTAAACGGCGTTAATGAAAGTTTCAGTAACGCGTTAGGAGTGACGCCTCCTGCCATGCTGTCATCGCCAAATTTCACGTTGTTGAAACAGTTACGAAGCACGTCACACAATTAACGCTGTCAAAAAAAAACGTGAAATCGAAAGTTTCAAAAAGTTAAACGTCTAGTTATATAACTAAATATACATATATTAGTTTCGCTGTTACAAAAAATGTAACCCACGTTGCAGTTTCTGCATAACCTACCTATTATTCTGAACACACTGGAAACCCGAACTTGTCTCACGTTGTGCAAAAGCAATGCTGCGCACTAATAGCACCTACAGAGCAGTTAATTATTTCAAAGCACTTTGAGATTAGAGACGTGGAGTGTTCGGCTGCTGATTAAGCCTTTCCTCCTGGCTCTCTCAGAGCTCCTCCGTCGGTTCCCTTCACAAATAAACCCCCTGGCGCTCACAACAGCATTTGCGAACATTACGGGCCCGCCGCGACTCCTGGTACGCATTAACGCGCCTTTGTTAAACACGCACATTTCGCCTTGACAAGAGCACAAAGGGTGACATTAAACCCGGTATAAAATGTGCATTTTGTCTGATCAGTAAGTAAAACAAGTTTGTTAATGCTTCCTACCTTCAACGATTTCTTCTACATTTTCGTCATCGCTGTCCATGATTTGCGTAGACTCGATAGCTGACAGCGCGAAATAATGACAAGGCGAGCGGATCCCTTTATTGCATCTATATGCAAGCCTTCAATACTCAGTTAACAGTTGTGTGATGTTTCCCCCAGCATTCAGACGCTGACATCACCCTTTCGAGCTACATCATGACTGACAGTTACACAATGCAACAACTGCACGGCCTACTAACTACAGCTTTAAAGGAAAAGGATACAGTTGCATATATGCTTTGCAAGAGAACAGCATTCAGGGGTTAAACATGTATCTAAATAAGACGCAGTAACAAACGCGATTATATTACACGGAGTAGCTGAAAAGGCGCATCGTTCTTGTGCGCCGTACACGTGATTTTCTCTCTCCCAATGGGCTTTGTTTCGTATCTAGCTGGATCGCATTTAAACGTCTGCGGGGTATTATAAAAACAGGCTTACGATCATAAGTTTGTGTGTAATGAAAATACACGCAGAAGTAACGAAGACACGTTGTAAGACTGTTGATACCATCGATTCTGTGAAAGCGTGTGAAAAAAGTAATTTTGCAATTGGTGCCAAAATATACAGCATTGAGCACAAATTAGTTTACATAAAGACTGCTTTAAAAAATACAACATCGATGCATTTCAGTATTGTTTTTTATTTTATTTTTGAGGGATCAATTCCAGACTGACATAAAGGTTCTACAGAGTCTCAAAAACTAAATCTTTAATATCAACATTATTTCTACTCATGTTCTGCATGACAGTCACTTTGAATGTCCCTGTTCCTACCAAGAGAATTCAACTGCATTTAATTTGTGTTTAATGTACTTTCACGTGTGTACGGGTATGACGCGATATATTTTATTACTATCGCGATAAGTCGCTGAAGGAGGTAAACCAGATGCCACAAAACTGATTACATTTGGTGTACACATTTTCTGTGACGAAACAACAAAGGTGATTACACACATTTAAGGCTGTGATATTATGAGACCCAAGTTAAACTGGTGGAATGACGTACACACATTAAACCGTTTAATCAAGGTGCCTTATCTCAGATAAGAGGTGCACCCGTTATACTGCTTCGGTATCGCCATTAGCTATGACGTCACTCTTCTTCCCAGCAACAAGCCTTCCTTCCCACAATCATCCACAGATCGTGTCTTTGGATTTTATAGGTCACTCGCCTGCAGGACCAGGCTTTGCTGCTTGCCTAAGTTCTCTTTATTCTATTACGCAGTGAAGTACAAACTGTTGGCAATCATGATTTACAGCCATAATCCTTATTATGTCTGGGTTTATGCATACGTCCAGTGTCCAATCACTTATCCTGTAGACAGGGTCACGGATGACCCAAAACCCATCCGAGGTAGCAGAGGGTCTAAGGCAGGGTTCGCTCTGAAAAAGGTCCGGCCCATCTCAAGATTCATGTGTGCACATACACACACACACACACACACACACACACACACACACACACACAGACACACACTTATTCACTCACTTTGGATTTACCAGTCCACCTCTTTAGATTGAGACAGAAAATCAGTGTACCCAGTGGAAACCCACACATACATGGAAGAAACATACGCACCACACACACACACAGTGCTGAGATCCTGATTCATACTCTCAAGTCGAATGTTGTGAGGTAACAGCACCGCGATAACGTGCCACCCAAAAAAAAAATTATTACAGTAAAAAATTATTACATTGTCACAATTAAAACATTTTAATAATTTTTCATGTATTTCAGGTGATACATTATAATCCCCAGTGAAATAAACTAAGGCAATATTGCAATGACTTGGCCCTACACTATATGCCTCAAACTAATGAATGGGTGGAAACAGAGGTACTGGAAATGGAATGAGGTCATTTCTTCTCTCGGAAACTTCCAGTAACAGGCCCTCATGACACAGTCAGTCAACTGCGATGATTTAGGAAGGCTCCCTGTCTTTCTGCTGTCAGAAGAATGGTTGCCACGTGAATGAGAGCATCCCTCCAGTTATACACACTTCACTAAATTGTAATGTACAGCTTCTCTTAATGAACTGAAAGCAATAAATACTCAGCTGGAAGAATTCTTCATAACAACTACAGGTTAATCATTAACCAGTGTCAGATATGCCTGTAGTCATGCTTGTCTACTCCTATCTGTAGGTGTCATGTTCATGTTTGACATTTGGGGGTTGGGAATGGATAGTTTGACCTCTTCCATCCAAATTTTGTGATTATGCCAAAAAAAATATTGTTACAAACAGCAGTCACATAATACATACACTAGCCAAAATAGAAACCAACTGCGTGTTTATGGTAACATAAAACGAAATATGTTCTCCAACTATTGTTGCTACAAGACACCTGCTGGTACACAAGGCCAGGTGAAATCGCCTTCAGAGGTGTACCAGACTTTATGTTATGTTTTAAATCAGCAAATGTGACGGTCTATGTATATTTTTTTGCTGTTTAAAAAGACTTAGCTAATACAATGCACTCGTTCTTTTCGCTCTTTCCTGATAATATTGCACGTAAATTTTCATACCACTAATTTGCTTAATTATCCATAATACTACACCAAACAGATAGACAGGTTTGCGAGTCTGACTTTATGAATTTAGAGTAAGCACATTCACATAATTATATGCATTTAAATTACACAGCTTGACCATTTTCTTACATATGCATATTAATTAACATTACGTGCACTGAGCAATGTTCTATGAAAATTACCACGTTGTCACATATATCGTATTTCCACTAGAGGGCGATATACCAGTATAAGAAAGAATACATGTAGTAAGGAATCGTGGAAGACTTCATTTTTTAACTGAAAAAAATAAATAGATTTCTACATGTTACATGATAAATTCTGAAATAATCTTGTGCTTTACATGAGTCATGTCAAATATAACGTCCTTTGCAAAGGGTTGGGCACTTCAAGTAATTAGCATGCTTCAGTAAATCTCAAAGTGGAAAGTCAACACGATCTTAAATTACACAGTATAATCATTGTGAATTAATACGCACAGAAATATCTTACTTTTAAGTTTGTACCGTGTAGAAATTTGGCCGGGTTTCGGCAAATTTAATGCAATTCAGTTAACAATTAGCACGGATACGTCTATTAAGATCTATATACGTCTACTTAAATGATTAAGGAATATTATAGTTAAATGCGTGTCAGTTAAACGGAGAATAAAGGACACCATGTAGCAGATGAAGGAAGTAAACACCGCTTTGAGGGCGTGATCATACACTGTCATGGAAGAGGGGCGTGTGTTTGTTGCCATTCAACTTAAAAAAAAAAAAAGTCACTTAGGAAGTAATACTCAGTTCAGGTAACAATTTGCAGCAGATACTGAGCCATGGCTTCAGACATGATTCTTCTGGCCGCTGTGTCTTTGATATCAGCACTTCAGATGGGTAAGAAAGAAAACTTAATACACTCCATACAAAACACAACACCTGTCCTGATGTAATGCATTCGCAAAATGCGCTGCACTAGTTTTGTGGGACGCTATTGACCTGGGTGGAGTGACGTTTCACCTCTGCTGGGACGGAGAAGTTGGTTAATAATGTGGGAAGTGAGGCAGAAGTAACTTTTTAATTAAATCATCTCAATCCAGAGTGTGCGGATTAAAAACTTGTAAGACTTGTGCGTTTTCGGCCTCAGTTTATTATAAATCGTATCTACATCCCAAATTAATAGCTAAATTCCTGTGCAAGTTTAACATCAAGCCACTGGTGTGCACAGGTGGAGGCTACGGTCATTTTGAGTCATATATTTGTAAAATGTGACGTTATCTAGCTCACGAACTGTACTATCTGTCATTGAAAAAAAAAATTTAATTGAAAAATTTGCTGTCGTTAATTATTTCAGTTCCAATTTGCAGACACTGCCACTGGGGGAAAATCACTTGTTAGTTTCCCCACTACTGATGACAGCAGAATGGGTAGAGACGAGCCTCGTCTAGGTTGTAAACGACATACCTGTTGACAGCCCGAGAATCGTATGTCTGGCTTGGACAGTAGCTGTATTGTCTTCCTGGACACTCCCGGTGTCGCCTGTCCATATCACTTAATTAGTACGGCTCCTACCGAAGTAACGAGGACTTTGCAGTTGTTTCTTTAATGGACTGCACTGACCATTATATGGTGTGGAATATGGTTCATTATGTCTTGCCGTATTTCTACATAGTAGTATTATTATTCTACTTAATGAGGTATCTCAGCAGTTTGAAATCTATGAAATTCACCCACCAGTTTCTTGAAGAAGCATACAGCCATTAGCACTAGTCTTTGCTAGTAGCGGAATCTATGCAGTGCCTTAAATATTATATATTTTATCTATTAAAATATAGTGTACGTTGCTGGTCAATATTTGAAGTATTGCGCACATTATATAATGTACATAACAAAAGCATATTAATTTGCAAGATGTTAGAATCAGACAAACATCTTAACAGAACAGGTTAAACTAATTGTGTGGACCTCTATAGAAACCCGACATACCAGTTCCACGTTTTTTTTTTTTTTTTTAAACTGATGGAAGATATTCTTACACATTCCTTAAATTCTACCACCTGTCAATAACATTATCGTACATCAACTTACACTAACTTTTGTGTGTTTTAGTATATTAATTCTTTAAAATTCCTTTTAGAATTAGATCGTTCCTTCTGTTTACATTTTGTCTTTGACATTTTAATCTTTTTATGCTTTAATTTCAACCCTTTAACGCCAGCTCCATTGTAAGTTGGAGTCCATAAGTTTGTGTGACTTTTACAGCATTATAAATTTTATTAACTAATCAATTCTTTTTTTGTCGGACGGCCCAAAAAAGAAGAGAACGTAGTTTGTAGGTAGATGGAAGATGAAGGCAGGTGTGCATGAAATCACGGAAAGAATACACTGGGAAAAAAAAGTGTCATGGACAGGGACTATAACAGTACAATACGGTAAATACAAATATTTTCCTGCAATGTTTTATTTACTGACTCTACTACAACTTGATACTTGCAGGTTGCCTTGCACGGCGTGTGGGTCTTTCGAGACTCAAACACAACGTCGTGACCCCAGCGGTGACAGGACCAGCGGAGTTTGAGAGGATCTTCCGAGCCCAGTAAGTCTTAGGCATTTACTGTGAGTATGGTAAAGTTTCAAACTATATTTTAACTGGAAATGTTTCACAGACTGGCACTGAATGTGTATAGAGAAAGTTCATTTGCAGAATATATTGTAATTAAAAATTAGATGTGATATTTGGTATTTGAATCTTGCTTGCTTCCTCTTTGCTATGACAACCGTCATTTAAAAAATCCACAGAATTACCAGTGTTACTGAATGTTAGTCTTAAACTTAACCAAAAATTTATAGAAATGACATGGGTGGCTGTAATATTAAATCTAATCACTGTACATTAGAGCTTTTTGCATTCACATGGTGAGAAATGTCCTTTTAGTGAGCAAGAAAAACGTTTTATAGCATCATATCTGTGAAGAAGAAAAAAAAAATCAGCCTTTGTTGTGAATTAAATCTTGTACAGCTTCTGTATGCTATACAGATTGTTACTGTCGACAGTTCAAAAAAAAAAAAAAAAAACGTTTGGGTCCGTTTATAAATTCCGAAGACACAAAGTTTGTCGAGAGAGAGGGAGAGAGATATATATCTAAGTGTAAATGTCAAATATTTGCTTGCAAGACAAAGTCCATTCTTTGGTCTGGTGCAACAGATGCTCCTCCCATGAACATCTCTGTTTGGTGTGGGTGTGCGTAGTTTGGACATACCTCCGCTAGCTCACAGAGATGGCTGTGGAAGAGTGACTGAATATGCTGATGCCGGATTGTGCACGACTGTGTGTGTGTACGTGCTTATCATTCGTGACTGGCATTGTACAGGCCCACTCCGGGGGTCCTCAGCACCATGCTCTCCTCCTCTCCTCATACAGCACCCAGCAGCAAGTGTTTATTCACTCTGACACGGACTTTGTGAAGCAGACTGTACATGCTTCCGTAGCATCAGCGTACCTGGCTAACTTAGCCAACTTTGTTCCCACGTGGAAATGGGACATGCAAGATGAGAATAATTGCATGGCCTTGTTCACGATGCCTTTTAAGTGTCACGAGTTGTCCACAGAACACGTGGGGAGAATTAAAAACCTTCGCACAACTCTGGTGGGATGCAACTTGGTGCCTCTAAGATATGAACCGTAACAAACAAACATATTTTACAACTATATGAGTGGTGATGCAGATGGGACAGAGAACACTGTGCTGTCTCAAGATGTTGGTGGACACCTAATGTACTGAATGTTACTCTTGCACCATTTCCAACCCTGTAAGCTGCAGGATAAGGTGACCCATGGTACAGTGCTTCAAGCACCTCAGCTTGAATCTGCTTCTTTAAGAGTGACTTTTTTTTTCTTTTTCCTTAACTGTTAAGGGCTTTTGTGGACTTGACCTATTCCGGGAGTGTCCTTTTAAGATTCCAAGTGTGTCAGTGCCTTCAGCACGGAACTGCTTTATCAACAGTTGCTAAGCAACCACGGCAGCTTCCCCCCCTAGGGAATAATAATGGTGTTGAGAAACATTAGTCATTATTGTAATTGGTTTATTTATTCCTCCAAAATGTGGTTTACTTTTTAAATGTGAGAACTCAGAGCAGTGCTCAGATATTCGAAAAACGTGCATCCTGGTTGTCTGTACGCCGCGTGGAAGTCAATTAAAGGGGAAAAAAGATGACGTTTAGCCTGTGAGGGGAGATCATTACTGAGGCAGTTGCAGGAAATTAGCAGCGCAGCAGCACGCGCGAAGAAAACGATCAAAGGGCAGGAAAACACGACGGCTCCGCGTGCTCGTTACGCGCGCCAACGCCGAGAAGAGCCGCTGCAAACGACCTTAGGTGAAAGCATGGAAACCGGCAGCTTCTGAGCGGCGATACTGCTCAGCCGGCGATGAGAAGGTCCCTAGCGGATGGCTGCACGTGAAAAGAAGAGAGGAACAGGGGAGGAGGGAAATGAAATCTGATAGCTCAGCAAGGGGGGGGGGGGCACAGCGGGTTTACGTGAGCCAGGTGGGGTAGGCGGATCTGATTGGGTCACCACACACGGACAGCTTGGAATGCCATTGGGCCACGGCCTTCGGCCCAGCGAAGACACGAGACAGCAAATTAGTGTGGCAGGGCCTGCAATGGTGCACATGGGTGACAGATCGTTTATTACCACGATTAAAATGCAGGAAGTTTACCCCAGCGCCGGCAGTCAGAGTGTATTAGCATTCTGAGTGTTTGATTAGGTGGGCATGAATTAAAACGTACTTAACTAAGGGGGTGTGTGGGCCAGATAAGGTCCTTTATTCTCCTGTGTCCCCTCAGGTAGGGGGCACTTGCCCCTGCCACCGAAAGGTATGAAAACAAAAAGCCCCCCCAGTCCAGCCTGAACACCTCAGGCACGTTGTCCTGGCGTCCGAGTAATTACATCTTCACCAAGTCCTTTTCATTCATCACAGTCAAGGGCACACGTATGCAGGCTGGGATAGCGGCATGCAAATTAGCGGAGAGGGTGTGATTCATTAGAGGAATGAATTAAGAGGTGCTCTTTTACATATGTGCTCTTAATTATTGAAATCAGGTGTCGCCTCCCTGACGCAGTGGCGTGGCTCTGCAACTGCTTTGCTCTTAATCACTGATGAGACCCAAACAAAAGCAGGCGCCATGATTAGCAGCTCTCCTCGTTTCCTCGGGAATGAATATGATTATCTGAGTCTTTAGTCAGCAAAATATAACGTTACAGGTCAGGGGGAGGGAGGACTTAATTAAACTTTAAATCAGAAACTGGGGGCCAAAGACGTGTGTCGCTTTTTTCAAGCAAAACGTTTTCATTTGAAATTGACTGACAAGTGATGCCTTATGCCTAAGGCAGTCTCCATACATACACTGAGGGGTTTCAACCATTATAACCACTGCAGTTTGTATGAATTTATTCCCGCTGTTTGACAAAGTACCTGCGCATGGTAAAGCTCAAGTTAGCGGAAGGAGACTTCTTAGAAAGACAGACAGTAAACATAACTGAGGGACTGTGATCACATACTTATTTGCCACAGCTTTCTTTAATAACAAATCAGTGTCAATCTCACTGTATAATTTTAACAATGTATTTAATTGTTCCATATCAGCCAGAACTATGTGGAATTCTATCCCGTTTTCCTGGTGGTGCTCTGGATTTCAGGAACGTTTGCTTACGAAGGTAAACTGTGAAGCTGGGGTGAGTTCTTAGTGCTACTAAGTAAAACCATGGAAAACAGCTGAGAAAATGTTCAAAGCATTTGTGTTAAATTTCACTTTGAATACTTCAAACTGCTGGGCATTTTTAGATGGTTTATGTAGATTAATTCACAAGTGCAACTGAAATATTGTACATTTTTTGTATGTAGCAGACCTGCTTTAGTTTCTCAGTGTATTTATAAAATCAGTCCAGTAGCACGGCCCAACACTGCCCCGTAGTCCAGCAAGAAGACCAGATGCACTGTCCAAGTCGTGGTTCTGGTGGGACACCAGCTGGAAATCGGACTCTTGCTTGGCAACTGGCACAACTTCATAAACTAGATTAGCAAAAATACATACATCAAAATACATGCATAGTTAGTGAAACCAGCTGATATTTTAACATGATTCGAGGGGTTGATGGAGACTTTGCTTCCAGAGCAGATTGGCTCATGTGTCTCCTCTCCAAACACCAGGAAAAATGTAATTTCACTCAGTCTTCCCACATTCATTTTAAAATAATTTCGTTTCTCAAATCTTACAACGAATGAAATACTATGATTCCTGTCCCCTGTCAGGCAGGTGTAATGATGAAGTGTGTGAATACTGATAAGGCTCTCTTAGCTAGCTGTGACATTTCAGAACATGGATAGACACACTTTAAGCAAAATGTATCTGATTTTTAATAACGATTAGTTTTGTTTGAATCTTACCACCCTTGGAAGTGGGCTGTACCTTTACTGAAAGTTTAACGTTTGTTTTTTCAGGGCTGTCGGCTTTCATTGGCATCTTATTCATTGTTGCCCGCCAGATATATTTTAATGGTTATGTAAACTCCTCTAAGGACAGGTAAGAAGTGCTCATATTTAATGGAATTACAAATAAAAATTTTTAAATAACGTGTTCTGTTTAAATGTAAAGTAATCTCTGTGCTGTTAAAATTAAAATGGCATTTCGTTCTTAAGGGTGACGTAGACTGTGTCCCCCTGCAGGTTACCTGGGTTTTACTTTAGCCTGGCATCACTTTTCGCCCTGGCAGCAATGGGAGCCGTCGGGATCCTGCACCAGTTCCTCGACGACTACCTGGATGTCAACTTGCAGAAGGTGTTTTTCAAAAATTAGGATTCAGCGTGGCCCCTTGCTTTATCCTCTGTCACGCCACCTGGGATTGGATTGACACCTGAAACAGTGGTTAGTCTTCATCAGATCCTAGACTGCTCTAAAAAAAAAAAAAAAAAAAAAAAAAGTCCAGTTTATACTGTTGGGGCGGGGGGGGGCCCCGGGCGGAGCACGCC
>JABJVR010047570.1:0-27226 GCA_025773905.1 Chitala chitala
ACCAAAAGACTTGGACTTGACTTGGACTTGTGGCCAAAGACTTGAGACTTGACTTGGACTTGCAAAAAAAGACTTGTATATATCTCTGTCAGGTTCACCTTACCATAACTCCCCGGCAGGAGCGAGCCATCTATTTCAGGATGGACCCTGATGGCAGCCACCATCCTGGTTGCTGTGAACCTGGATCAACATGGTTTTCTTCGGGTGCTCTGACAGAGTGTTTGTGATAATTTTAACAATGATGTAAAGCATGGTCAGGGGCCTCCAGTTGGCCAAGTCAGAGAGGTTGCCCTTCTAAGCTGTCCCAAGCATCGCCGGAAAGACTGGGCTCAATGAAGGATAAAAAATACTCCCCTTCCTAGTCTGTCTTTCTCCTTTTAAAAAAGTTAGAATAAAAATCCCTAGCCACCCCCAGCATCCATGCTGCAAGAGAGATGAAGGACCTCTTCTCTTGGGTCTTTTTGACCCTTTGGAAGAAGAGGGCAGTGCATTTCTTGTTTTCATTGTCTTTAAACTGGAGAGCCGCAGCCGACTGCTCATGCAGAACCCTAAGCCTAGCTTTAAGGTCCACCCGTTTAAAAATGGTTAAAAATGTAAAACATATTCTTTTTGCAGTTCATTCACCAAAATATGGATCTTGTAAAGCCTACTGGCTTTATGTTGGCTGCAGTAGTGCTTTAACTCTCTCTAACGCTCTCCCACCACACAGCCATGGAGGAACAGGTTGCCTTACAGCCTTGCCATGCCAAAATATGTTCCCTAAAGAGAGACTGAAATTGTGTCTCTCCTAATATCTCCATCTTCAGCTTGCAGTTTAATAATGACATCCTCCCCCAACCTTCCAAAAAAATGTGGAAGTCACCTGCTAAAATTAAGTGTCTGTTAGTGACACAGAATTCGGACAGTTCCTCAAAGAAGGTGATGTGGGATGAGGCTTCCACCAGAGCATAGATGCACATCACATGGATGTGCTGTCCTCTCCAAGTGAAGTCCAGCCGCTGCCGATCGTGCAGCCAGGTATCCAGCCACTGCCGGGCATCCAGCTGTTGTAACTGTGGTCAGTCTCATTTTTTAAATAGCCTTTCATGATCAGAGGTTTGTCATCCACAGTAACAGAGCTTTCTAGCACTTTCTAACACTTTCTAGTCCTACAAGTTTCTATAAACTTCTGCATGTCCCCAGATAGAAAGACAAGACAAAATCCATAAAATCCTGCCAGCTTAGAGCACTGAGTCGAATCTTAATACACAGTATTCTAACACAACACAATGCAAAACAATACAGTACAACAAAAAACAGACAGATGACATTTCAGAAGGTGGTCTAGAAAATGCGGGAAAATATCAGGCTCAGGTGAACCTTTGTGTTCAATTTAAGAGTATTGGTGAATTACAGCTAGACTGACCAGATGCTACGGCATGACAATGCATTGCATGGAATATTTATTATGTGCCTGCAAAAAGCATTGACCCAAAACTTGCATTGTTTCAAAAACACAATTGACCCAAAACTTACGCTGGTTCAAAAAACTCGCTTTCAATCATGACAAAAGACAGTGACTTCTAGAAACAGAACATGAACATTCAGTCTCTTCAGCCACTTAGTTTCAAGAAGTAACTGCTGCTTACTGAACTGTTGAATATGTAACAGTAACTGCTCTTTACTGAACACTTGAATATGTCCAAATGCAAAAGTACATCCTCTCCCTTTAAATACCTGCAGCAACCACAGTCCAACTGCTTGGTTGCAATCGGTATTTATCCAAGTCATGGCACCAATGTACCAGGGATGACCTGGCCTTAAACTTGTGACTTCACAGCCTGCACTGAGTTACCAGACAAGAGGATTAGTCATCTGAGCTAAGTGATTAGCAATAAAACACCACTGTTCTTTTTTTGAAAACCAAAACATGGTCACTCTATTTAAGATGAATATGAATGCAAAATTATTTACTTTTACAACAAAACTAGTCGTGTGGGAATTGTTATATTTTGTGAACAGTACACTGGAGTTTATCTCCAGTACATTTTCAAGTACAGTCACCTCGGTTAAAGTCATACATTTTAATTTGACATTAAACAGCAGCTCATAATTTTGTTTGGAAGTTGTGATCATTTTTATTTTGTAGATTTACAGTTAATACCTATCTTGAATTGCATTCTATTCAATTGACACGGAATGATTAAGTTTTTTTTTTTTTACAATTTATAAGATACGCTTTGCAATCTATAAAACATTTATTAATTAATCTGAAATCACCTACAATTTCTATATTCTGTTTCTATTGCATATGGACAGTTACGGTAAAGGGAAGATTTGACGCTCCGGAAGTATTTTCACCAAAGGTCAGTTTGGTGGCCATTGTGTTCCGGTATATATCTGTTGACCGAAGAGAGTAAGGAAAAGTGCTTTCCTTAATAATAATATATTTTTTTGTTGTTTCTGTTAAAGGGTAAGTAAAGATTTTATGTTGGATACATATGCTTAGATGTGCCTGAGATTTTCTTTCTGTATTTTCTTTGACGAGTTGTGTTTTCGCCATTATTACATAAGGTCACTGGGAAGGCTGTTCATGCAGCAATGATTTTCATTAGATGTGTTGGCCATGTAGGTAACAGTTAGTTTAAATTCTTTGTGATAATGGTAGTTATCACTGTTACTTCTTATATACTGTGCTTTGTGAAATATGGTCATGGTACAGTATTCATCTAGATTACAATTGTGTTGTTTTGTACAATACATCTGCCAATACGTAATATTTTAGAAATCTTAAGATTCAGAAGTAATGTATTAAGATATCTTTTTAGTTCATGAAATTATTAGGAGAAGGCTGTAGCGTTACATTTAAGCACGGTTTATCGTTGTAACGTTACAACGATCATGTTATGTTATCTGTATAATCATGTTCATGTTCTCTGTATAATATATACATGTACTACAGGCTAGGTGTGGTGAAAAAACCCGTTCTATATTGCCGTGTCTTTGTGCAGTGTTTCAGGATACTCCATGCGCGGTGCCTGATGGGCGGCTGGTCTCGATCTGCCGTGCTGGAGCTGTACAGAGCACTGCTCCGGGCGGCCCGCCACCTGCACTACACTGACCGCACCTTTTATCGGCGCGCGGTGGCACGCGAGTTCCGCGGCTGCCAGACGCTGCGCAGCCCGCAGGCCAAGGAGCACGCGCTCAGAAGGGGCCAGTTCTTCCTCAGCAGCCGTCTGGGGGGCCTCATATAAAGTGTGCAGAGCAGTGTGCCAATCGTGCTGCCCCTTTTTAAAGCCAACGTTGGACCAATACTAGGTGAACTTGCAGCACTGGGAAATCTTTGAAGTAACAGCTGAAAAGCCCATAATTTAAATATTAGTAAATGTGATGTGTTCTTTTTAAAGATCTGCTGCAAAAATCTTAATTGTTGGCGTTTTGTTGACAAGTCTGTTGGATGATGCAGATGACCCAAACAAATTTAGATTCCAATTCTTAGCCTTGATTGAAAGTAATCACATTGTGTTGCTACACAGAATAATAAATATGAAAAATAAGTATTTATGTATGTGCCCTGGTAAGAACAAAGAAAACTAATGTTTTAATAGCTGAGACACAATAGTATCACAAGCTAATAACTTATCTTACTGTAACTCTTTAAGGTAAAATACTACAAACATAAATCTTGTAAACCTAGTGACAGGAGTGAATAGTAAATGAGCGTCACAGTTGTATCCTGGACAGAAATGCATTCAGTCACAAATTTTTTTATATTTTATTTTAGCCAAAACATTGGAACTGGTTAACACACAAAATGAAAACTTGATTTAACTTCTCCTTTTCCCTTTGGGATGTAGTGAACACTACTATGGCGGGGGTTAGTGGAGACCGGAAAGGAAAGAAGGAAGACAACGGCATTGGGACAGCCATCGACTTTGTCCTCTCCAATGCCAAGCTGGTGCTGGGGGTTGGAGGGGCGGCCATGCTTGGCATCGCCACACTGGCAGTCAAAAGGGTAAGTGGCAGCTCTTAGCGAGCCTCGTCTGATGTTAAACGAGCACTTTGATTCATATGTTACAGTGAGAGCTCTAAAGGAGGTGGCTTTTTAAAAATATAGATGTACGACCGAGCAATAAGTGCTCCAACCAGCCCAACCAAGATGAACCAATCAGGTAAGCGAAGCTGGGAGGAGCCAAGCTGGTTGGGGTCGTCGCCACGGCTGCTGAATTGTGATATGAAGTCTACGGTCAGTCGATCTTTGCAGAATCTACCTACATCTTCCAAAGCCTTTGAACCAGGTAAGGTAGTGCTAAGTCATGTCCGTAATTCATGTCTCTGTATGTCTACAGTGATGAGCCGTTATGTCAGTAAATACCAAAATGAGCCATTATAAGCATTGTAAAATCAAGGAAAGTGTACACGCTTTGGTTTTTGAGTCTGGCTTTTGCTGTAAATAAGCAAAAGCATTAAATGTCTGACTAAGAAAACTGCATTATTCTTGTAGTGGTTGATCGTAAAAAATAAATTTGAAAATGTTTGGCCTCGCATACTTCTGTTTGGAATATGTTTACATTGTTGAAAACGTGTGGGCCAGTGGTCTCCAACCCATTACAGCAATAGAGCTGCTTTAATTATTTAAGTGACAGGAGGTGTCCGTCATAAACGCACCCAATCTGGCAACACTAAATTGGGTAACGACACTTTTTTTGGCCAATGAAAGTATCGTATAGACTATTTTAAACTAAAGTCAGAATTCAAATGGAAAAGACAATATCTGAACAGACTAAATGTGAGTGAATTTATAATACAATAATAATGTATATTGGGTGATTGTAACATGTTCTAGTGATGACTGTACCTTTTATCATAGCTGTAGATTACCTTCCCACAAAGAAAGCAATAAACCATGACTGTCACACAGTTTGATAGACATTTTGCTGTGTGTGGTTTATTTGGTGTGTCTCTTTGTATTTTTAACAGTAATTTAAATGTATAGTTTGTGTGCATGTTTTAAGATCAGAGAATATTTAGTACATTAAATACATAATTATTGTAAATATTGTAGAATATTCAGTTCATTTGCAGATAGTGTTTTTCATAACCAGTTCAGAAATGTTGGCATGTAAAAAGTAATTAACAAGAGCTAGTGTTTTTTTTGGTCAGAAAATCACTGCAGTTGGTGACATTTCAGGATTTAATATTCTTGCAGGGTTGATGCAAGTTGATGCAGGGTTGATGTGCAGTGTGGATTCTCGATGCATGGGCTCAATGTTTATTCCACACTTTCTCAGTGGCATAACTTCCATTTCTCTTCTACCAAATGGTGGAAATGTCAGTAATGATGTTACTGCCAATTCCTTCATGTATCATCACCTCTTCTCCCTGGTGATATTTGTTGTCTCCCATTTTCCCCGCATGTGACGTGCGGTCCAGACTGCATGCGGCGGCCAGCAGGACGGACCTGCTCCAGGAAGACAGACCTGCAGCATGCACGCATGCGCCTCTCGCTCCAAGAGCAGCTCTGGGTTTTCTACCGGCGGCGTGTGGCTATTCCAGGTGATGAACAAGCCGCTGCTCGCCGCGCTGCCCTCGATATCTGCGCTGAGCTGCGATCCTTCCTACGTGCCAAGCTGCCTGACATGCCGCTGAGGGAGATGTACCTAAGCGGAAGTCTGTATGACGACCTGCAGGTGTGAGAGGCGGTTTTTTCACTGGGATTGTAGGACAGTGCTGTGTTCTCATATGTCATCATTATCTCATCTCCCTGTGCATTTGGTATTAAAATATGGGTTAAATCCCAAGTGTTTTTGCTGTGCCCTTTGTTTCAGGTAGTCACTGCTGACCATGCACAGTTGATGGTTCCCTTGGTTCTGGAGAAAAACCTGTGGTCTTCAGTGCCTGGCGAAGATACTATCATGAATGTGCCTGGCTTTTGGCTGGTCCGCCGGGAGAATCTAGAATACTTTCCCCGGGGTAGTAGCTATTGGGACCGATGTGTGGTAGGGGGGTACCTTTCTCCCAAGAGCGTGCTGGAGGTCTTTGAGAAGCTGGTGGCAGGCTCCATTAACTGGCCGGCCATTGGCAGCGTGTTGGACTATGTGATCCGTCCTGCGGTGCCTTCAGAGACCCTGACTCTGGAGGTTCAGTATGAGACTGACCGGAGGCTCTATGTAGACTTCCTCCCACTACTGGCCATGGAGGATGGTGTGTCACTGATCGCTAAGCCCCATCGCTGGACTGAGCGGCACGAGAACCTTTGGAGGCAGAGCTTCCGGGTTGCGGAGACAGCACGCCTGCGTGCTCTAGACCAAGAGGACACCGGTTCCCGCTGCCTTTGCCTCAAAGTGGCTAAGGCTGTGTGCCGGCTGAACCCTGCCCTGTCTCACCTCTCCTCTAGCCAGCTGACCAATGCACTGCTGCTGCTCAGTGAAACAGAGGCTAACTGGACTCAGGATGCACTAGCTGACCGCTTTGTGGATCTGCTGAGAGCACTAGTGGGACACCTGGAGGCCGGGAGGCTGCCCTGCGCCCTCAATCCCAAAGTCAACCTCTTCTGTGAGCTAACCCCACAGGAGGTGGATGAACTGGGATACACCCTCTATTGTGCTCTCTCTAGCCCAGAGAACTTGCTAAGGACTGTTTAACTGAGTGTTAAAGCCAGCTACAGAGGGCCAGGTGGTCAGCATTACCTGCATCTGGTCTTGTCAGAGAGGTAGGCCCATCCTTAATACATGAGTTGTCCCTGTCGTTCTTCATGTTCCAGAAGGCTTTAAATGAAATTGTGTCAACAGCTTGGACCTGTATTTTGTTTTTTTTTTTTTTTTTGTTACTTCATCATCACTTCGTCATCATCAGGTTGTTTTACTGCTGTTGAACTCCAGTACCTTTGGCAAACAGTGTTGATCAGGTTCCATTCCTGTGCGAATCCAGTGTGAATGGCTGCTGGTGGTGTTGGTTTGTGTTGGAAAACAATAAAATGTGTAAACTAGTATTGTTTCTGTGGCACATTTGTCGCCCTCTGTGGACATGTGGCCAATGCCATTCTCGTGACATATTAGCGTTAACGCCGGTGAATGGGCGGGGCTTCAGAGGGGATGCAGTGTTCAGCCATGAGTGCAGAGTGCGTGAAGTGCAGTACACACTTACCATGGGGTGGCTACACTGGAACATGTTCTCACGTCTGGGTTTCTGACCCAGCAGTGTGAGAATCCCGCTTGCCCTCCATACATGTTTATCCCAACACTATAGGGAAAAGCGTGTGTACTTACAGTTCAGAATTTAGTTTTGAAGAATGCCTTTGTTTCTCTAACTCCCCCAATGTGTCGTGTTGCAAGCTGAACATCTGCTTTTTCTGTGGGGTTTGGTGAACAGCAGTGTTCAGTCTTGCTGGTCACTTTAACTTTTGTGTTCAGATGTTTTCAGCATGCTGCAATGAGCCTCATGAAGTTCATACTGAGTTACTAGAACAAAGTGCTTAAATTAACGTGTGGGAATCATCTGTTATGAATTTAACCACAGAATATTTGATTCCTGCCACTTAGTTTTTTTTTTTTTTTTAAATCAGATTTTAGGTTAAATTCATTTTTATTTAAAGCTGTATGATGAGGTGGTTATAACATAACAATGACTTGCAATACCTAAGTAGAGGGTTCAGATAAAAATGTTTTGTGTATGCACGCACTTTTTTCGAATGCTGTTCTTGTAGCTGTGATCTGTACAACCCTGAGCAGGATTATATATAGATGTTTTGTAATTTTTACGTTGTTGGAAGGAAGACCCGATGAATTGTATTGTTGCTGTGCATTACATACAGTTTAGGTATGTCTGAATTTTAGAAGTGACAGATGCATCATGCCGTGACTGTTACAAGTTCTGTTGTCACACATTTTACACATCAGCCCGTGTTTCCTGTTCACAAGCCGATAGCTGTGTTGCAAAGAGGAAACTGAACAAGTAAGGTCACCAAAGCAGTATAGGACTTTTAACATTTTTGTTGATTTAAAAAAAAATGTATTTTATTTCTTGCAAAGTAAAAATTATTTAATAAAGAAATATGCAATGTGTATGAATTGTGCATTTATTACTGAAGTGTAACAAAACTGGTAGCAGTGCAAACATTTCACAGAATATCCACAAATGCATCCATCTACAGATGGTTTTAGAGAGCCAAAAGAGCCACCTTTGGGTTTTGGATTTGAGATCTCCATAAATTTCTCACCATGTCCTCATAGTTAGCTCAGATGCAGACTATCACTGAAAAAGTGCATTTTGAACAACCAAGAAAATACTAACTCAAGAGGCACGCCTTCTCTTAGCTGTCAGGCAGCAGGGTTTGAGCGGTTTGTGGTCAGCCAAAGAACATGTGGCTAACCAGCATCCAGGAAATGCCACGTAGCAGCATGTTTGGAAAAAGAGTTTATGAAGTTGATGTTTAACCTGTTTGACATTGTTTTTGTTCTGTCCTATAAAATTAATTTTTTTCCCCCCAAAAGTATATTGCAGTGCTGCCAGTAGTGCTTTTGTTGTCTGTGCTCGTTTCTTCATGCTATTTGTAAGAATTCTCACACCATTCTGAGGACTGAATGGTCTGTTAAAAGTCAAAAAATACAGAGGGTTCATCAGTGAATTTTCATGTATTTTACAGAATATCTAAACTGAATTTGTCATAGAAACTGGGAATAACAAATGTCAAAATACAAGTGTTTTCATTTAATCCACTACTGTTTGAATTGCCTGATGTTGGGTATATGTTACAAGTATAGGAACACAGGGATGTGAACAGTGTCCTTTAAAGTTTTTGTAAATTTAAATATTAACCGAGATGTGAACTTCATATGCCAGTCCCATGCCTGGGTAAAACAGGAGGTCTGGGGAGAGACCTGGTGACCTGCCCTGTAAAAAGCTCATTTATGGAATGGCTCTCAGTGGACAGAGCTGGACCAGTGAGTCACTGAGTTCGATGTGACTGAATGGATAACATCATCATCAAATTAAAATATTTATTAGTATAGTAACACTTTATATAAGCTTAATCATCAAGAGTCCTGTCTTTGTGCATTAAATGTGTATTCATAGAAATTTTGCAGAACGCCCTGTTAAAGTTACATAAAACATTTTAATGTGGCAGCTGCACACCACTATGAAACTATGAGAATATTCAGAAATTATTCTGACCAAAAACATTGTCAGAAAACAAAATACACATGTTTAAACAAACTTAAAATTGCATTATTCTGTCTGTTGTTCCTCTTTGTAACCTAAAAAAAAATTTCAAAACATGCCTTACAAAGGAAGTATTATTCAACAGCATTGCATAAAGCAGCTAAAACTGGTATTTCACTGGTGCGTATACTGACACAAGTTAATGATGTTTCACTACTAATGAAAATGGTATAGAAAAAAAATTGTTAGGCAGTAAATGTGAGCATACCTTCCAATGAGAAAGCATAAACAACAAGTATAAAAATTAATAAAGTATAAAAAGCACTTTGAGGCACATTGTTGTAAAAGGCGCTATATAAAAATTAATTGAATAAAAATGCACATATTCATTTTCTGTTTCATCTGTATAGACACACAAAGCTTTGCAGAAAAAGACAGATGTAAGATGTGTGGACTTCAGTAACTGCATTCTTCTGCAGGCTTTAGTCGTTTTCCCCCTTTGTGTGAACCTGTCATCCTTCTCCATCACTTTGGAGCGCCCTCACTTGGCTGGAGCGAAACCAACTCGGTCCGCATCTCTGTCGAACACGCTATAATAGCGTCCGATGAAAACATCTCCGAGGATCCAGAGGGGCCCGGCTGGAGGTGGCACATCAAGAGACATGAATCCAGACAGACAGATGGTCCTGCCCAGTTGAGTTTCCTGTGAGGAGTACATGAAAGTGAGGGGATACAAACAGAAAACTTTATCTCGCTACCCACAGATTGCTGCAGCAAGTCAGAGGCAGCATTTTTCCTCACGTACCACTACACAGACACCAGAACATAAACAACTGACATGTACCGCTACACAGACACCGGAACATAAACTGACATGTACCACTACACAGACACCGGAACATAAACAACTGACGTGTACCACTACACAGACACTGGAACATTAACTGACATGTACCACTACACAGACACCGGAACATAAACTGACATGTACCACTACACAGACACCGGAACATAAACAACTGACGTGTACCACTACACAGACACCGGAACATAAACAACTGACGTGTACCACTACACAGACACCGGAACATTAACTGACATGTACCACTACACAGACACCAGAACATAAACTGACATGTACCACTACACAGACACCGGAACATAAACAACTGACGTGTATCACTACACAGACACTGGAACATAAACAACTGACGTGTACCACTACACAGACACTGGAACATAAACAACTGACGTGTACCACTATACACAGACACCAGAATACAAACTGATGTACTTCTACACAGCGACTGGAACACAAATTCACTTTCTTCAGGGAGCAAGATGGAGAATTTGTAGGTACCTTTATGACATAGTCCTCTCCAGTCAGATTGAACTGCTTTCCACCCAAAGTAAAGTAAATAACTGGGAGAGATGGGATCTTCTTGCAATCAATGAAATACTAGAAAGAAAAGAGGGAGGTCAACACCATACAAACTGACAGGGTAACTCAAATTTCAGACAATGCAATACTGATACAAGTGTTATTAAATATTGTGTCTGTTGCACTGTAGCAGAAAGCTATAACTAGTACAAAGTCAGTAAAAATGTAACAGATGTATACACTGGAAAGTGCAGCCTTGTACATCCTGTACTTTACCTCTCCCATCAGCATAGGATAAGCTCCAATAACTTTCTGTAGAGCCCGAACCTCCTGGGCAGGCCCAGTGATCAAGGAGGTTCCTGTATCAACTATTGCCTGGCAACCACCCTTACACAAGGAAAGCTGTTTCCCCACAGTGACCCTGCAAAGGAAAACAAATTATAGAACCTGTTTACCATGGCATATCCCATTCCTAGGAGTGCATTCCATGTCCCTGCGATAGAATAAAAACCAAGATATGTAGAAAGATACATATTTCTCTTACCCATCCATTTTCACTTGCCAGTACGTTTTGCGGGTAACATTGATGTAATGCAGCTCACCCTGGTAGTACTGCCTGTCTGTGCCTCCCATGATTAACTCACCCCCTACTGCTGCTTCAGGGTCTCTGGGGACAGAAATGATTGTTTCTGTCATTTGATATAGTTAGCAAAGATGTCAAAAATACAATGAATTGATCACCAATTGTTATACAATGACAACAGTTTATAGGAACTTTATTAAAACCTGCTTAATAAACTGTTAAACGACAGACTGAGAAAAGATGTATAGCATTATATATGTGACAAACACACTATTTGATTAAAAAACTTCTTTTATGTACTCTTGTGTTTAAATACACACGGTTGTCTGCTTTCTCAGACCTGTTTATATAGAAGGAGAAGATGTTCTGCGAAAGCATTTTGGTGGCCATGGCAGAGTCAAACACAGGTGTGACATGTTCCACGGAGATGGAAGGGTATCCCATGCCCAGCACCCCATCAAAATGAGCCATTGCAAACACAATGCCAGGTTGGTTCACGGCCTCTCCAAACTGCTGCCCCGTGACTGTCAGACCAGCGAGCTGACAAAATGAACATGATACGGGGATGAGTGACACATGCAGACAGCTCTGCTGCTGCACTGAACAGGAAGTGAACACACCAACATGTGGAGTGTGTTATACACACGTAGCACAGAGAAGAGGCTTGTGGGCACTGAAAAGCACATAGGAATCGCAATGAGAACTACAGGACAAGATGTACTTACCGAGACCACGTCCTGGCTGAGGAACCCTGATAGGCTACCCCTGCCATACTGTATGGAGAACTTTGTACCATTCTTTACGTAGGAGCTTGACTTTGTGGAGTCATACCGCTGGTGGAACCCTGTGACAACAGAACTGAAGTTCTCACATCACACTCAGTAAACAGACATATTTACAAAGGTATTATTCTTGCTTTTGTCAAAAGAGATCCTGGGTTGATAACCGTGATGATAACACTTACCCTGCTTTCAAAGGTAGTGAAAGAATATTTAGAATTCAAGTAATCTTAACATACAAAATGTAAATTTATTCTTGGTGGCATGAAGCACAGATATAGATGACAAAGACTTTTAGAAGTATTTGAATATTTCCTCTGGGTTCTCTCCTACGGCTCAAAGAGTGCCTGTAACAGGCCCCAGATCATCTGTAACCCTATGTAACTGATGTAAAAACATTACTGTGAGAATCCCCCAGTAGTCAGGACAAGAATTAGATTAGCCCCCCCCAGCAAGGGACATGGGTCTTTAGCTCCGAGGGCTAATCATCTTATCTGTTAACTCTCTAAGGGTGTGAGTTCGAGTCCTGGGTCACCTGTAACACCCACACAGAACAAAAGGTTTGATAATGAATGGAATGTTGGCAATTTAAATGCCTGAAACAGACATGTTGTCATACTTTTTAAAGATAATATTTAGAAGTGTCAGCTGAATAAGTGCAATTTATATAATTTAAAAATCCTGATGCAGCCAGGTGTTGGGTACAGCAAAAATGTGTCAGAAGACACTGACTCACAGCAAGCTATGTTAAAGAAGGAGCAGTGGATGGAAGGCACCCATAGGTTTGAGGAGCCTGTGTCAAACAGCACAGAGAAGTTCTGCGGAGGGGAGCCGATGCTGATTGTCCCATAGTACTGAGCCTGGCAAGAGAGGAGGGTGCGGTGGAGTAAGACTTGTGTGTGACTCTGCAAGATCGCACCGATGCTAAAGTACTATTGCACTGAGGCCCTCAAATTACAGTCTCAGTGGATTTAAGAAACAGCCAGTAATTCTGTTATTCTGTTACTATTCCGTTATAGACTTATTTAACCGCAAATAAGACAACGGCACAGAACACATCCACACTACAAAAGACCAACGTCAGGCCAGCTATAACAAAAGGAGGCATCACTCCCTCCCGAGGTTCTCCTTTGTCCTCACATCCATGAAGTTGGTCAGCCGCACTACAGGCATCTCCTGGCTGAGGCCGGTTATTTCCTCTGCCTTTGCTTTCAGTTGCTCTAATGTCATCCCACTGTCGCACAGCTGCCGCCGTACAGACCGTGCTCTCTGCAGAGGGACCCTAAGCACGCACATCAACACGGGGTGTACATGAACACTGGAAAACGGTCGCTTTGTTGTCACATCTTAAGTTTGTGATTGTGTTAAAAAAGAGTGAAAACATCTTTAAAACGTCTTTCTAAAAACAGTACTCATGGATAAATTAGGATAACCGTTGTACTACTGTACAATTAAAAAAGTTTTTTTTTCTATGCTCTAAAAGTAACTCAACCTCTTTTGTTTTACTTTTCATTAGAAAATGCATTTACTTCTAATTCTCACCCTTTATTTAACATTGCACTTCTTTTATGTTTGTTATGTTCATTTAAATATACAAAGAATTTACATTTTTTAAAGTAAATCTCATAAGAATGATATATTTATTTGAAATGTCATATTTTTAAAAGATTATTCAAATGTCCTCATTTCTTTTATCCGAATGGCTGTTACGCTAACATTTTCTTAGTGTTGCACAAAACAAAAGCTGTTTTAGATGGGTGCAGTTGTTTACATAAATTATTCTGATGAACATAATTGTGATGCGTTAAATCTGCAATCTGCAAAAAGTAAATACTACAACATTTACTATTACATAAAGCAGCCAAAGAAGTAGCACTATATAATATTTCACTTCCTACCTGATGAGAGCATCCCCCTGACAAATAAAAAACGGTATAAGAAAAGAAAGAAAATAAACTGAAATCATCTTGTGTTTCGAGTTTAAAAAAAAAAAATTAAAAATCGTTTTTAAAAGACAACAATAAGTTTGCAATAACCGGACTTTCCGGTTTCTCTGTCTCAACGTGCCAGATAAAGTCTCTGCAAAGTAAGATCTGCTTTTGATCTCGCACGAATGGTGCAAATAACCACAGTCCGCATTCCTATTGGTCGCTACTTTGTGTATTCAGTTTGATGGTCTCAACATTTCAAAATGTCAGTGCAAGACACTTAAAGTGAAAAACGACCACGCAATTAAACAGTGCTGCTGCACTGTTTACAGACCCGTAAGTCTTTAAAGTTCCTCGGTGAGGGAAGTGACACTAGCGAACGCACTCCACGCCAATGGTACACTGCTAGCAAGCACTCATTTGTCAGTTACACACACAAACAATGCAGACAAAAACTACACACTTAGGGCAAGTTCAGCCTAGCAGATACACGAATTAAATTAAACATTTTTGCAACATAAATATGCACAATTAACACCTATCAGTGCTTGCCGGCACCACTGTCTCCCTGGGAAATTGAAGCAGCCACTATGGGTGCCTGCAAGATGCTTGTATAAGAAGCAAGCCGGTATTAGTACAGGACAATAGCCTTCTGACAGCAGAGAAGGCTAATCAGATGCATGACATTGGCGAGCCACTCCAACTCCTCCCCCAGACTCCATCACTGGCTGAGCATCTTAGCAAATAGTCCACACTGGCAGGTGGACAGAAGTACACTCACGCCCACTCTTCTGTCACAGAGTGATGTCCTCAGGCCTGGGTGTCATAGCCACTTTTTTGTTTAGCCGTATCTGTCCCCTGGTTTCTTCATGCTTCATGAACATGGTGAAGACATTTGCAAAGGTTGCTGCAGTGCTCCAGGCTTGTCTCACCAGGGACCTCAGGCTCTGGTGGGAAAATTAATGCCAGGTCCACGGGCAGGTGCAGGTGCTTTGCAAACATGAGTGCCACCAAAGTACACTTGGTACTTTCCCTGATGGCCACTCAGGATGTCCTCAAGTCCATAGGTAGGTGGCAATCCCAGTCACAATGGTGACCCATGGTAAGGATAGTGAGCTAGGCTGTACAGCTCCTTTGGCACACCAAAGAAGTCCTCCACTAGCTTCTCAGCAGTGGTGGCATCACTCTGGTCAACATCCACACACACCTCAGTCAACTTTGTGAAATAATGCATGGCCACAATGACATCGGTTCTCACACGCTCTGTGAGTGGTCTCATGGGGTACAGCTGCATGAGGGACTGAGATTGGCCACTTGATACCTTTTTGACTATACACACATATATTAGTGAAGAAACAGCTCTACCTCAGTGCAACAGCCTGGCCAGTAAAAATATTCATGAAGATTGAGCAATGTTTTCTCTAAACCAAAGTGGCCAGGCCCAGCTGTTTGTACACTGCCCACATCACAATCTATCAGCACCCCCAGGGAATCACCAGGTGTCAGAGCTCCTTCACACCATGTAGGTGCTGCCAGCACCAATACAGCAAGTCATACCAAATCTCAAGTGTGTTTCACTGGGACTAGAGCATTTTGGGCTTTGGGTCCAGAGCACTGACCTCATTCTGACTTTTTGCTTCCCTCCAGCCACCAACTCACCCTTACCTGGGTCACCCTTTTCATCTCTGTGCAGCTGCTGCAGGTTGACAATACAGACCAGCGCCTTAACTCCTAAGAATACCACCAGTCCTGCTACTGAATTGCCCAAACAGCAACAGTAATGACACTCAGGGGCCTTAAGGGGGCATTCAGAGAAAGCCTCAATCTTTCAAAAAAAGGCCTATCATTTGCCTGGGAATGTGTTGGATATCACAGTCACAGTCTTGGCGTGTCTCCAGCCAACATGCAATATGTTCTCTCTGAGCTTCGAAAACTCATCAGTCAAGTGAATGAGATGTAGTAAGTGTGTAGCAGAAACCAGCTACAAAAGAGGCAAGGGCAGAAGAATTGAACAGCCTGAACCAAAGCTAGTAACTGCTAGGTGGCACAGTAGTTCCATTCAGGTCGGCTGAAGAGTGTGACCACCCTTTCTCCTTGCTCCCACTTCTGTGACTGCACTGTGCCATTTTCCTCATTACTGGTACCAGTGTCCAGGATGAATAGTTTGCCCCCATCTGGGTGAGGGTAGCTCTGAGCTGATCAAAACCAGCACTGCAACTTTCAGTCCACTAGAATCACCATTCCTTCAAAATGAGCATGTGTAGGGAGCATTCGATGTATGCTAAGTCTTTCACGAGTCACCTGCAGTAAGCTGCACACCAGCCCTGGGAAGCTGCACAGCTTGGTGGCATCAGAAAGAGTTATCTAGTCCCAGACAACTATAATGTTTGGTCAATGGCCAGCCCTTCCATGCTCACCAAGTACCCCAGGAACTCAGTCTGCCAGCACAGGAGCACTTAGCAGCCACAGCTATACTCATTGGATAGCAACAAAGACTTCCTTTTGGTACCACAGCACATCCTTGAATACAGTTGCATGCACCAACAGGCTGTCCAGGTACACAATCTAGCAACTCTGGGTGATGTGACTCAGGAACATCTCCATGAGCTAATCAAAAGGGCACTACCTGGAACTGCCACAGTCCTTGTCTGATGGCAAATCCACTATTGGGTCAGGTATCAGATGCGAGTTCTACCTTCCAAACACATGCTGAGGAGGTTGTGTGAGCTAAAACACGATGACCTAGCAATGTGATCAAGTGCATTGTCAATCTGTGGAGGTGGGTATGAGTCCTTGTGAGTCAAGCCATGCTTCTTTTGGACTAGTACAGCCAGGGCTGCCCATAGGGTGCTGCTAGGCAGAATTATGCCAGCTGCTGCCATCTCCTAGATCCTCTGCTCTTTTGCCTCCCTGGCAGTTCTCATCCTTAGCTGCAAATATCTCCAAGTACTATTCCAGGAATGTTTTAATCTGCTGGCACTGGCTCAGTTCACACCCCTTGCTGTAGCAATGCCACACTTTGCACAGCTTGGCACACCTAACAAGCTCCCCAGAATGACAACAGGTCCAAGATTAAGATAATGTTGCAAGGATCACCAACATGAATTAACCAAATCTCAATCTCTCCTGTCAGGTTCCCCAACATGATGTGCAACCCTTGCCTCCCCTTCATGGTGGTACTTTTGGTGACTGGTTTGACTTCAGTGGGGAGGGACAATTTGTCATGGGAGAGACCTTTAGCGAGACTGGGGTAATAGTGGGCATTGTGTCTACTCGTACCTGGCACCTGGTTCTTTCCTGCTGGCAGGTGGTGTAGACTCCCTGGTCTTTCCCAGTCAGTTGAGGGGATGTTATTCAGGAGCAGGGTGATCAGTTGTGAGCAGCTCCTCCCTCACGATGTCACCCAACTGGCATTCTCTGATGGTCGAGCAGTCTTCCTCACTGGCTGTCAATCTTACTCTTCTATTTGAACTGCACAAACCCTGAGGTGTCAAAAAGGAGGGTTCCAGGTGGATGACCTCAGGATGACCTCTACCCATTGTGCATTAGCCAAGAGTGTGTCCAGCATAGCTGAGGCTTTGAGCTGGATATGCTGCTTTAGAAAGTCTGGTTTGAAAACCTTAACAAAGACATGCAGTGCAAGCTGGTGTTGCACTGGACCATGGAACTGGGAGTAGGCATGCAGAGAAAAGTGCCAAAGATCAGTGATGAAGGTACTCAGGCTGTCTCTTGCCCACCTGCATTTGTTCATAAGTGCATCTTGCATCACTACTCTGTGTGGCCACTGCTGATTCTGCCTTGAGGGCCCAGAATTTCCACTGCTCTTCCAGCATCAGGTCCTGGAGTACTTGGAGTGTGCCCTTTCCAGACCCAGCACCAGATGTGCAGCAGACTCTGTTGGACCCCAAGCATTGTGTCTGGCAAAATTCAGGTGGAAGATACAGCTAGTAGTCCCTCACTGTTGTACCAGGGAAGCTAAACATGAATTTGCAGGCTGCAAGACACAGGTTGGGGAATCAATAGGTGCTGGTTTCCCAGTTTCAACAACTTGTCCAGCCAATGAAAGAGGTAGTTCAATTCAATTCAATTTATTTTTATATAGCGCCTTTCGCAACAGCGTGCCTCAGAGCGCTTTACACAGAAAATTGAAGAAATCAATACAAATGAATGAAGCCAGACAACAACGGAGGAGAGGAACCAAAAGCTCCGCAGTGTGGAGAAAAAAAACCTCTGGGGGCCCAAGGTTGACTGACTGCCCAGCCCCTCCTGGGCATGCTAACATTACAGAGAGTAGTGATACTTATAGAGAGTTCAATTGTTCCAAGTAATTTTATATAAATAGTATAAAATAAGTCCTCCTTTGCTCCTGGTGCTAAAGCCGATCTCATAGGCCTTTGGTGTCCCTCTGTCGGAGCTTCGTCCAAGCAGATACGTTTGGAGTCAGCCGCTCTATGAAGGCATCGTGCTCAGATGGTGCCCAGGCGGGCACCGGGTAACCACATGCAGGAGGAGAGAGTTTAGAAGTAACTGGAACAGTTGGTCTTTCTCCTTAGATTCTAGCAGCTTTGTGGTCTATACAGTATAATGTGGCCTGAGGTTATTAGCTAATAAAATTTGATTTAACAAATACTTGAATACACTGAATTAGGTTAATATGTGGATCAAATGGTTTAATAACAAAAGTACAGTCAGTCAGTCATCTTCTATACTGCTTCATCCTGTTAAGGGTCGCAAGGAACCCTGGAGCCCATCCCAGAACACATAGGGTGCAGGACAGGGGACACCCAGAGCAGGGCGCCAACCCACCGCAGCAAAAGTACAGTAAAACCTGAAATGAGTAAGCATCCTGTTCAGCAACCATTCCTAACATACAACATTTAGTTTTTATGGACTGCTGTTGTGTAACGTTGTAGGGAATGAGGCGAAAGGCGAGGTCTAAACACAGTACAGAGGGTTTATTAAGAAGAACAAAACAGGGTTTATGCTTAAGGGAATAAAGGAAATAAGATATTTTCTACAAGCACATCAAACAGACTACACGTTACAATAACTGGCAAGGGACTGTAACACTAATAAGATAAACAAAAACAACAGGAAGAATGCAGAGGAAGAAAAAACATAGTAAGAGGGAAAAGGTGACACCTATTGGTAAAGATCATGAAAGATTGGATACATCAGAACTGGACCACTGAGCATTGGAAAAAGGTGGCCTGGTCTTATAAATGTCTTTTTTTATATCAGGTGGATAGCTGGGTGTGTGTGCATCACTTACCTGGGAAGATGACACCAAGATGCACTATGGAAAGAAGGTAAGCTGGGAAACCTTGGGTCCTGCTATTTATGTCGATGTTATTTTGACACATAAATACTGCTTATCACTCAGCATCAATATAACTGAGATCCTTTGGGGGTAATGGTCCTGTGAGGAATGCTGTCAGTTCAGCCCTTAATGCTGTAGTAAACACTGCTAGTCTTTATTCTGTACTATCTGATGCTGTACATGCCCGGGTACCCCTGTGTTCTGTTCTGTGTTCTCTGACTACCAGTGTTAGTCTTTATTCTGTACTATTTAATGTTGTGTTAGGGTTCCTGATACCAAGTGTACCCTTGTGCACATGGACTATGCCCAAGGGATCTTAGATGTCTACAGAGACATAGTCCTATATCTGTCACATGGATAGAGTTCAAATTGACATTGAGAATTAGGCAGTCATTATGTCGATTTTGTATTCTATCATGTCAACATATCAAGGGGGTGGGCAGGCAGTGGTTTTTTTCTTTACACTGGATTTTTTGGTTCAACTCCTTTGTTTTTGTCTGGCTATAAATGTAACTATAATTTTACCCTTTTCCAATAGTCATGATTCTTTGTAATTCCTGTAATTTGTTCATGCCATGAGGCAACTTGTGCTGTGAAAGGTGCTATAAAAGTTTAACTGAATTGAACTAACAAGATGCCCATTTAGGTGGCTGGAAGTCTCAAGTTTTACTATATTCTGAATTACAAACCAAAATTCAGTCATGCAAAACAGGCAAAAAGTCCAAAATAATCTATCCAAGACAAAGACAATGTAAATTAACAGGAGAACAGGGTGAGGGATTTCACAATGGAAAACAAAGGATAAACTGGGTAGTCTAGGTGACAAAAGACAGAAATCAAACTACACTAATACTGAATATCAGCAGAATTACAGTTACAGGGAGCAGATGGGTTCCATGAAGGGTGTGACTATGTACCAGGAGGTGTATAGTTGGGTGTTTTGTGTGCTTTTTCCGTTTGTAAAATGGAAGCAGTTCTGACGGTCATACAGTATATCATCTCTTAAAAATACAAGTTACCCAGAATATTTGTTCTGATGTGACCTTTGCTTCAAAACTGAACAACACATTCTTCAGAAACTGATAAAAATACCAGTCTGAAAAGGAAGAGTCAAAACATGATTGTGAAATGTTGGCGCTGACATCAGGTAGGGGATGATGGACCAAGCCCTGCCCTATCATTCCTCACCTGTCATGTGCCACTGCAGGGGCAAGGAAGTAGAACGTGGAGTGTAGTACTGAAAGTGCAGCGTACACAACATGCTGAGATTCTGACCTGAAAAGCCAGAAGGAAAAAGACCGACGGCAGAGACACAATAAGAAAACGTAGAAAGATCATTCATAATACAGGATACAAAGCAGAAGAAACATGGCAGCAGTAAGTTCTGACTTTTATAGCTTAAAAATAAGTGTATGATTAAAATCAGCAGAGTGGAGTAAGTAGAAGTTAATGTTATGATGAATTACAAAAACATGCTTTTAAAACTACACAGGCATAACACTTTTGGCTTAAAAATTTCTACAGAACACAAAATGTAACATTAACTTTAAAACTGGCACTGGAATAAAAGCAACAGTAAAACATCGTGTGCAATGCTGGGAACGGGTATTTACAAATAACACAACATTCTGTTGAGAGCAGTTAAAGAAGTTAAAGAACAGAAATGACAGGTTAAACCAGTGCTGCTAGTTAAGAAACCTGACTCTGAAAACCCTGAAAACTCATGTCACGATACTTCCCGTGATATTCAACTATACCTCCAGCTATTATTGTTCTTTTATTAATTCATTTTCCATTCATTTTTATTCATTCATTTTCCATTCTTTTTTAATTAATTGCTTATGCTGGTCATGGGTGACTGGGAACCTTTTCCAGGCACCATAGTGCATAAGAAAGAGTACACTTGGACTAGGACCAGTCCGTTACAATCCATAGCACCTGCTGTTCTTATAATAATCAAGAGCTAAAAGTTTTGATTGCTGTATTGTATTATGAGTTCCCACAATGGACAAAAATTGCAAGAACTTAGACATCTGGAAGTGAAAATTAAACAAGTATTTATGTACAAAAACATGATGACTGTCATACTGACAGTTTGATAATAGTGGTATGATTGTTAATGATTTGTTAAATCATCATCTCTCTTAACATCTTTCCATATAGCCCCCTCCTGTCCATCCCAGAACAATTTTTCTCAAAGGATCAAGTCAGGACCTTGAGAAAAACAATGATTCTCCCACCAGTTTACCTACCCAAGGATCTACTACACCAAAAGTAATATTTTGTTATATGCAGGAAAAATCAGATTGAGTTTCAGTAATTGTAACACGTTAACAATCATTGCTGGTTTTTATTACCTTTAATTTTTTTTTATTATTGGTCATTTCATAATATTCACTTTCAAGATTAAACAGTTTTCATTCTTCAATTAGAAGCTTTTTATTCACTGAGTAAACTGCAGCATTCAAAATAGGTTTTACCTACAGTATATTTCACGATTATTTTAACGAAAAAAGTCATAAATACAATAATAAAAAAAAATATGTAATGTTAATTTTAAATGTTTGCTTCCCATATTCAATTACTCCCAGATAAACCAGATTATCAGAAGCCAATCACTGGCCCCCAGAAGAATGCCCCCTCCATTGCCGAACTGCAAATCACATTCAGAACCTCGGTACCAAGATCTAGACGGGCCTGGGAGTGACAGTGCCTATGAGGTAACTGAAATATCATACGTTACATTTGGTGTCTGAGGAAGCAACTCATTTCCTTGTTCAAAATCCCACCCTTTGGATTGCTCCTGATTATGTTCTATTGTACTTTATGGATTCTGCTTAAATGGAGGCATTACTAGGTTCGTGGTTGAGTCTTTGTTTGCTTTGTCTTGTGTCATGGTCTACTTTGTCTTCTGAGATTTATCTGTACTGGTGTTATTGACAGGATGGCTTTAGATGTTTGTCACTAATATCTCTGGAATCAAAATCTGCATTTAGGTTCTTCATTGCAAAGCTGTGAAATGAGACATTAAAGCAGTTTGAAGCGGTTGTAACAGCAGCAGGTTCAGTGTGTGTTAAACTTGCTTACCAGATGAACGCATAAGTGACTTCCTCACAATCCAGACTGCCTCCACTCCCTTTGCTCCCAGGAAGCACTCTACATTCTTCCTGTGCATCCTGACTGTAACAATTTTGAATACTCAGACTAGAGGCTGAAAGAAGTTTAAATGCAGAGGGCTTTATTCAGGGATGAGAACTAAAAGAAGGTAAAATATGGGGAACGGGTAGAGAGGCAAACGAGTAATACACTGGCAGGCAGTAATAAAGAACACGGCTAGAAAACAGACACGGAACACGGGCATCAGGACCAACAATAACCGGTGAGGGACTGAAAGAGAAACAGTTCTAACAGAAACATGGACAGGTGTAGCTGATGAGGCTATTATCAGGAACTACACAAAGTAAGACTAACACTGAACATGTGTGAACTAGACTGTTTCACCGTGTGTTACAATTCACACTAGTAGAGACAATAAGCTGGATCTTGTAAAAATAAAATAAAATTGACATTGACACTTATTGACAAATGCAGTCAAGGCAACAGGTTGGACATTGTGGACAGGTAGTGATTTGTTTCTTGGAAAGTGGTATGATGGTGATTGTCTTAAAACTACAGGTAGTCCCTGACTTACGATGGAGATGCGTTCAGATGACCCCATCGTAACTTGAAAATATTGTAAGTCAAGACAAAACAAAAAAAAATGTCCTCACCAAGATAACACAGAGGCAAGTGAACTGTGTTGATCGCTGGTGGGAGTGAGGCATGTCACAAGGTGGGAGATGCGTACATCCCGGCAGCGTCCCAATGTATCGTACCACATACACTGTTACATTTGCCCGCTGCATGAAAGTTAAAATATTTTCACAATTTTGTCGTATCGCTATCATCATCGTGGGACTGAAAAATCGTAAGTCGAACCATCGTAACTCAGGTACCATCTGTAATTGGGAGTACAGCCTATTATAGATGCTGATACAGACACCTGCTAGCTGGGCTGAATATTCCCTCAACAGATGTCCCAGATGTCCAGGGGTCATATCAGGGCCTGCTGACCTCCTGGGGTACACCCTGCTGTGTGTATCCCTCACATTGTGTCTGTACAATTGTTGGCCAGTCATTTCTTGTACATAGTGCTCTTACCATGGTCTCATTATTATTAATGTGGAATCACACTAAGAAGCCGCTGAGCTCCTTAGGTAGTGAACCCTCACCATTAGGGGGCTGCATGTTGTTGCTTCTGATACTGAGAATAGAAGGAATGTCTAACCAGCCCGTTCCTTCATTCTTATTGTGTTTACAAGTCATCTTTGCACTTCTATTACTTGTTTAATGTCTTGTTCTGCCTTGTCCTCTGATTCTCCTTTGTGCTGATTTCCTTGTCTTGACTACTTTTTGATGTGTGTTATTAACAGTTCTGGTGGCAAACTACATACTAAATTCTTCAATCCCAAGTGATAGTTATAGCTGTAATTATGAAAACACTAAAAAACCGTACCAAAAATAATAGGCTACTCAAAAATCATGCATCTTTGGTGTCTGTCTATACTTTAGAGTATAAGCACAGACAGCAGATCATCACTGTACTCCAAGAAACGCCTTCCACCATTACCCAGAGGAACGCCAGTTTCTGAGCCCCTGTATGAAGATCTTCTCAACATACAGGAGGTTTGACCTTTATGAACCCAAATATTTTATAATGCAGATTGAACTCGATTAAAAGTTCGATCTCTACAGATGAGCTAGAGTGATTTATGCCTTTAAAAGTTCCTGAACATGTACATTTAAAGTAAGATCCCAGTGTGCAAAATGGCTTAATGATAATCGTTAACTGTTGTTTCTATGTATTTTACTATTGTAGGACCCCGACATCTTGAGGTCAGCACCTGTAGTACCTGCTCAGCAGCCACCTCCTGTTCCCCCAAAGCCAAAAACCCCACTCCAAGTTCCCCGCTATGTGATAGCTGCTTCCTTAGATGTGAGGAACGATCCCAATACTCACAGCACCACAGCGGTAAGGAACGTCAAGGTAGATAAAGAGCAGTGGCATTTGGTCAAGTAAAAAACTGTTTCTCCACAGTGAAACTGTCAAACTGAGTTATTCACTGTCACTCATTGAACAGCCATCCAGTAGTAGCGGGGACAGCAGACTAAGGCTTCCACCACTGCTCCCACCTCACATGCAAAACGAACAAAATGACCATTCCCTGATGTCACACACTGAGCCAGAATGTGGAGAGATTCCTGCTTACTTGGAGATACTGCCAGATGAAGTAAGGAAAGGACTTGTAAATGACAATTCAAAATGGATGAAAACACAAAAATGGAATCAGTTATGATGAACTGTGTCATCAGTCCAGGAAGTTCGATGTAAGGTTTTCCTCTTTTACAAAGTGTCAGAATTCAGTTCTAAAGCGTCTCTGCTTCCAGACCCCGGAGAATAAAGAAGCCTATTCAACACATTTATACAAGCCCCTACCACCAACACCCAAAGCAAGGCCACATATTTTTGCAACCAAGCAAAACTCTCAGGCACCACAGACTGAGCAAGACTCAGACCACGAGCCACAGGTAATATTAAAAATCATCCTGTACTTTAACTGTCAACACAGCAACACTATTCATTTTTGCATGCAGCCCTTTCGATATCTGAGATGATATTGAAATCATAAGCTTACTGTGTATTTGTAAAAATTCTATCTTGCTACCTATCTTGTTTCAGTAAGAGGCCATTTAAGTACCTGTTCTTAAATATGCCTATTCTTCCATAGGAAACTGATTATTTAACCAACTGGTGGAACACAGTTGAGCGTAGGTTTTTTCATCCATTCATCTAGAATTAGTATTTAATGTCTTTCTGATAAATTAGCATTTCAGCTTCAGCCTCCATCTCAGTTTTATAACCTATAAGCTACCACATTGAAAGCGTTCTAATTGTAACTCTTCCCTATGGTTTACCTTCAGCTTGGGAAGACATATTTTCAAGGACTGGATCCAGTGAGGATGAAGACAGAAAGTAAGACAGAGAGGGTTTGGTTCTTTTCATAACAGCTGATCTTTAATAAATTAAATTTTTATATTTCCAAAAACATTTTCTGGTAATTAAAATAATCAGTGGAATCGTAATGGTTCATCTTGATTGAATTGCTACCTTTATTGTGTAATTAGAGTTTGTCATATTGAACTTAAAATTTCACAAAAAAAGAAAATTCTTAAAATGTGCACTTGCTTAATTGTTTCAGAATATTGAGCATGAAAGTTGATCGAATCCAAATGGGAATCAGCTTTTTCAACCACTGCCTGAACAAGCATGGTGAAGCTCTTCAGAGCCATATAACTAACCTGAATGACATTGCAAACAAAATGGACAGATCTAGCAAGAACGTGAAGATCGGGACCATCACCGGCGGCACGACTGGGGTGCTGGGTGGTGTTGCCACAGTGGCAGGGATTGTTCTCGCACCGATGACCATGGGCGTCTCACTCGCAGTAACTGCAGTAGGAGTGGGAGCAATAGCGGCCGGCGGAGTGACAGGGGCCACAGTTGCCATCACCAAGAAGAAAAGCATCATCTCCAGGAGAAACAAAGTGGAACAGATAGTGCAAGACTATAGGGATGAGGTCTCTAACATTGACCAGAGCCTTGAGTTCATTGTTTCAGGGGCGAAAGAGCTTGAGAAACATGACATCTCCATCTTGTGGCATGAAGGGGATTCCACCATGACAAAGGTTATGGGGGCAGAGCGGGTAATGAAAAATGCCAGCTTCCTTCTAGTAGCTGCCAGGTCTACCCGCATTCTGCAAGAGTTTGCTCTGGATGAGGACAGCTGCATTTCTGAAGATAAAAGCCAAAAGGTGACGAAAGAGTCAAAAGACACTTTAACATATTTATCCAAAGGCATCCGTGAACTTGCCCAATGTCTGCAGGATAGCCTGAATGATCTTATTGAAGTAAAGAATGTGTTGGCATTGGAATAGCTTTTAAATGTTTGTAACAAATCCTGCCTTTCTCACACCTTAGTTCATGATCCTCAAAAACCGTCCAGGTATGGGTAGGAAATATATATTATATATGTATAATGACTGGTTTAATTACTTCATTCAGACCGCTGACCTTCCGGTTCTGAGTTATATGTCTATATGTTTTCTAATTATTAATAAATACATTCCAAAGTTTATAAACATTGAATGTAACAGGATATAACTTTCATTATGAAATCAAAATGAATTATGTTGTCTTAATTTTTATTTCCTTTTTTACAATAAAATATTGAAACAATATATTACATATATTAAATATTTTACTCAACCATGTTAATTATATTAATCAAACATAGCAGCCTTCATTCAAGAAAGTATCAATGTTAAAAAGTCAGTCATCTTCTGCTTCATCCTGTTAAGGGTCATGGGAAGCCTGGAGCCCATCCCAAAACACAGGGCAGGGTGCCAACCCACCACAGGGCACATACACTGGGCAATGTTTGACACACTAATCAACCTAACCTGCATGTCTTTGGACTGCAGGAGGAAACCAGCAATCTCAGAGAAAACCCACCAAGCACAGGGAGAACATGCAAACTCCATGCACACAGACCCAAGGTGGGAATCAAACCCCAGGCCTGGAGGGGTGTGGCAACAGTGCTAACCACCACGCTACTGTGGCACCACATTAAAAAGTAAACTGCTTAAATTATTCCCGCAACCCTGAATTGGACAAGCGGTACAGATGGATGTTTAAATTATAAACCACTACTTTCAATCTATAAAACGCATCCATTTGTGCAAACTACTTATTCTGTGCAAGGTTGTAGGAGGCCTAAACCCAGATGATACAAGGTGCAAGGGATAGTAAACCCGAGGGACCTCTAGATTCAGCTCAGTCAGAGCCCGCCAAACTAGAGTTGGCGATAGATCCTCCTGGTCCGACTGTCTCTGGTTCGGTGCCAGCGCCAGCAGCCCTCTCACGTGATTCCTGGGTTACCGTCAGGAAGAGGTCTAGGAATTCAAAGAATAGACCTCTTGCACACCAGTCACCAA
>JABJVR010047571.1:0-15893 GCA_025773905.1 Chitala chitala
AGTGCCAAGACCCCCGGTCTGTCTGCATGTGACAGTAAACAGCCCCCCCCCCACACCATCCCCCCCGCCCACCTGGCCCTGAAGACCCACGGTACAGTGCACAAAGCATCACGGATCAGACTGCTCCTAATCAAAGCCAGGAAAGTGTACCTAATGCATTTTCACTAAGTCACTGCATAGCTTGATAGCGTGGATGCTGGATTTGCCTTCGTAATGCGGCTGGGTGGCAGGGGAGTGGGATGGTGTGGGGGGGGTCTGGCCGGAACCTGCTTCTCTCTTTAGTGGCTGTGCTGCTGAGGAGGTGTGTTCTCATAAACCAAATCTGGGATTATCCTGCGAACCTGTGGGGCGTGGTTGTGAGTGACACCCCTGTCATTGAGCCCCTCTTCGTTTTTGGAAAGTCTCCTCTGACACAGTGACAGTGCTCTGCCTTTATGTTGGTCCTCTGTAGGCTCTGTATTCTGCCTGACGCTGAGTTGCATTTTGGTGTCTATCAAACATACGTGTGCATAATTATCCCCCCGAAGCTCTGCGTTTACAGCTGTCGTGTGGAAGGCGGATTCTGCGCCCGCGCAGCTTTCGTCCAATCGGTGCCACGGCGTCTGCGTCCTTCGTGGTCGTGCTTTGACCGTCTCTCTTTGCTTCCTCTTCTTGTCCGTGTCAGTGCTAAAGGTTAGTGGCACGTGTTGCTGTGAGGTGTGGGTGCATACGAGGGCGGCAGGTTCCGTGCACAGATAAAGGACGGCAGAGGCAAAGGTGAACAGCAATAGGATGAAGGTGTGTTTCAGTTTAGGAAAGGAAGCTTCAGTTGCCCTTGACTGCAATTTTGAGCAAACGGTGGCAGAGTCTGCAAACAAAAATTTGTGTTGTTTCTTGTCACGTCTGTTTGTCTCACCTTTTTTTTTTTTTTTTATACATCTCTCTCTCTCTCTCTCACACTCTCTCACACACACACACACACACACACACACACACACACACACACACACACACACACACACAGTTTCTCTGTGAAACCAAATGGTACCTGTTGTGCTGCTGGATGAGCCTCAGTCCTGGGTTCACAGGGGCTACGTTTGTTTGCTGTGTGTCTGTGAAGCTTGATACGAGACCCCCCCCCCCCCACGCCAACTTGAGCGTTCAGAACCATCAAAAAAAAGATGAATATTCAGGAGCAGAATTAAAATATTAACGAGCTAGCCTGCGTTCGCCCGCCTGACGGACCAGGATGCAGGTCTCCATGGGATCTGTCAACACCTGATACTGAAACCTGTATTTTAATTGTGAAATTAAAGGTCTCTGTTAAGTAGGGTTTGAAAATGGAGGCGATTTGCATAAAACGGTGCGAACATCTGGCAACTCAAGGATGTGGCGCTGAGCCGTCAGTCTCTACGGTGCTACCTGGAAAGTGCAAAAATACTGTAACCTTAAAAAAAGTGTGTGTGTGTGTGTGTGTGTGTGTGTGTGTGTGTGTAATGTTTTGCAAACTAATCCTGCTATTAAATGCACAGATTTTGGCCATGTGAAGCGATCCACTGCAGCATGCTGTGTGATCTTGCTTTTGCCGGGTTTGATGGTGGAGGAAGCGCTGTGATGTAAGGTGGACCCCACTTTCTGATCTCCAGATGTTGGTATTGCTTAAAGCGAGCCTTGCTGATTAAAGGCGCCCGGTGCTGGGATGTACAGGATGTCCATCATAAAGTTCTGCTAGCTACCATAAAAAACGGTGTGCCTCATGGTGTGCTTTCATTGGGTGGGGGGGGGGGCTGTTAACGACCTCGTGTGACATTCTGTAGGTAGAGGGCTCATGAAGTTTCAGGTGATGCCTTGCCGTTACCCCCTTGATGAGGAGTTCAGCACCGACTGCTTCAGTGAGGTGTCCAGTTACTCTGTAGGAAAATTGAGAAACTCATGAGTTGACCAGATGCAGTCGTCGTTTTCAGTGTAAGGCGGCTTCGTGCAGCAGCATGCTAACGGTGTTTCGGTGGCCTAATTGAGTCCTAATTGAATCACCAGAGAGGAACAGGAGGGGGCGGAGCCCACTTCCATTTAACAGTGTGATTTGTACTGTGCACCCGCGGGTTTTCGTGGAAACCGCAGCAAAATAGCAGCGTAACGGCTTTAGATGCAGTAAAGCTGGTTGGTTTGACTTGTTTTGAATCAAGAGAGCCAGAGCAGAATGTCTGAAGCGTGCCTCTTGGTGGAAGGTCTTTGCGGGTCCAGCTGGAGTTGCATATCACAGCAAGAGAACACATACATAACGAGATTCTTTGTTCCTTTCCTGAAATTTTGTGATCCGAAAGGCAGCGGGGCTTGATAAACGGCTGCACATGTGACCAAGCTGAGGTCCTGCACAGGCTCTCGGTGATGGATAGACTACTTAAAATACTCGAGCTGCTAAATGCAGTATTCAGCCTGTTAATCACCACTAGCTCCAGCTCTCACTCTTAACACTTAATGGACGATTCTCAGTAATTAAAACACACAATTTTTACCTTGATCACCTTTTTTTGACACACTGCCAGTACTGAAATAACATTTTCTTTGTACTGTTTTTATTCAGATTTTATTGCACTTTTCCCCCCCTTCTTTTCTTTATAGCACTATCGTACGTTGTCAGCTGTATTTTGTGGTGGATTTGAGAGATCAGGCGCCATTGGCGGTCTGAGAGATCCCCACCGTGGCTCGATTTTCAAAAAGCCTTAATAAACGGTTTTGCTACCGCGCGGCACCCGGTGTTGTTGATGTTTGTTGGTCTGCCTGAGTGATCGTGGGGTGGAGTTTATTTATTTATTTATGTATTTTTAATCAAGTGCTGTGCACAGATCTTTCTGGACCTGCTGCATCGATTACTTCAGCATGGCTGGAGGTAATGAGGAGCGGCGGCCAGGCCTGGTTTCCGGACCCTCTCTACACCCATGACTGTCGTTTGCCATTTCAGCAGTTTTCTTATTAACCCGGTTAGCACCCGGATCGCTGCCGTTCTCTGTGAGCTCAGGTCCTGATCCAGAAGATCAAGGGGGTTGGGGGAGATGGTGAATTGGGTGTCACAGTCTGAGGCTTCCTGTCGTGCAAAGCCAGCCATTCTTTATTTGATGTCTTGTCTGCATCGCTGTCGGAAACCCTATTCACTACATCGGTGATTTCATTTATAAATATCCAACTTGGCATTAATTCTTAAATTTCCGCAGTTGCCACTCAGGGGGTCGTTCCTGTCCAAGCTGTGACTTTTCCAAAATAGCCGGGTCCTTCACAGTTGTGTCCCTGATGTCACACTTTCCTCTCCTCCTCTAGGTGGCGCTGACGACAACCTGATTGAAGGCGGCGAGACGAAGTTTGTGTGCAAACCCGGAGCAAGAAACATTACTGTGATCTTCCAGCCCTTACTGAGGTGGGTATGCCTCATCGTAAGACCTCAGGACAACCTGTTGCCTGTGGCTCGATGTCTCTCTATATCTAGCCAGTGGAAAAATGTCCAAAGTTGCAGGGAGCAGGAGCGAGGAGTCACACACCCTTCCCTCTGCTGAAATATGTAAACCAAAGGCTTTAAAATGGTATAATCGTGTATCTCTGGTATCATACTCTCCTGTGCTCTTCATTCACGTCTGTGGGTTTTTAATGTCCCTCAGTGTCACCTGTGCTGTGACACCTACGCTTTAAGGTTGATGCTTTGTTCAAAACACAATGTATGGCTGGCGTACAGTTCTGTCGTTAGCTCCCCACTGCTGTTGGAAGTGGGCCAGTGTGCTGGAGCCCATGGTTTCATTTGGTGTTTCCGCCTGAACCTGATGATTGTACAAGCTCCACAGCCCCGCCTCTTTCAACCGACAGCAGCCCAGCTGGTCTTTGTCAGTGTTGGTCTGATCTTGGGCTGATTAGCGATCTGGCACATATAGCCCGGCGAATCTGTCAGGACCTCATCTTCACAACCTACATAAATTGGCATGATTGAAGGGGTTGGGTGAAGGGTGGGTTGTTAGCCAGGGGAATGATGCTGGCGCTCTTGCCTGTGCACCTGGCTAGCGTGGGGGGGCCTGGGAGAGATGGATGTGCTCTCGAATCACTCCCACGCTTCTTGCCCTTTGCTTGTTGTCCATAATTGTTGGCATAAATCTAATTAAGCGTCCTGTTCTTGGGTTTCCGCTGCCAACTGGTAGTCAGTTCGGCCAGGTACTGTCGGACCTGGCCTCGCTCCCCAGCAGGCCTTTCTGATGATCGATACTGGCCCGGTCGAATTCAAGGGTTGAAAGGGGGAGGTAATCAACTGTCAGTCTGCACCGAGTTTGCATAGATGGGAGAAAAACGCGTTTTTGTGCTGCGTCAGATATCAGGTCGATAGGGAGGTGTTGTGGAGGACTGGTGTATTTATTGTTTGTGGATTCTTGTCAGGCAAGTGTTTGTCCTTCAGGATAAAGAGCTGTGCGTACACACACACACACACACACACACACACACACACACTCTCCCTCTCACTCACTCACTCCCTGGGCCTGATCACTGGGGAGAGCTTGAGCAGGTAGGCAGTAATTTGGTGTGATATTTGTGTGGTATTTACAGCTGTCCCGGCCTGCTTGGGGTTGGCATTTTGAGAAGAAGCGTTAGCTTGTCTCTAACACTTACTCCCTTCGTTTTCCTCCTTTCTCTGTGTGCCTACTGTCTGAGCTCATTAGGGTGGGAAGGAGTCCGTCTGTCTGTGTCTCCCTGTCTGTCTGCATCTCCCTGTCTGTCTGCGTCTCGATATACAGGGACAAACCTGAGGATGATAATGGAATTCAACTGCAGTATGTGTCCATGAGCCAGGACAAGGCCCGTCTGTGGCTTGTCCCTCTGCACTGTGGACAGAAGTCAGACCCCATTAGGGCAGAGTTGAGCAGCGGCTCCTGTGGCCATCGAGCCGGTCAGCAGTAACTGCACCGCCCTGAAGTGCGGGCAGCACTAGCTTACGTAGATCAGTGCTGTCACACCTTTTGTTAGGGGCTTGTACCGCTTTGGCATTTGATGTTCGTGCTGACGGCAGCTTTTGCTGCAGTGGAACTGCGGTGTGTAACAGCCATGAGTCAAGTTAGAACAGGCTCTGTTTTCCAAATTAGCATGCTTTCTACAGCACATGGCAGCGCTGAGAGATCCTTGTACACGGGCCGCGGTGTGGCGGCCTTCTGGCTCCGGCGTCTGCACCCTGAGATTACTTTTGGGACCCTTTGACCCGTCTGCAGCATGGCTGCCCTTCCTGTAGTAATGAGCAGGTCTCAGGGCAGTGGGATGTTGACCTTGGTAAATTAAGGCTCTCCTGGTACTGTCCCAGCCCAGGGTATGGTAATACCAGTGACCTTTCACTTTTCCTAGTCACTCCTCCCTCATATGCACACAGTCATGTGTAATCTCAGGGTTTGTGTATGTATTATAATGAAAACCTGAACAGCTATATATATAAATAAAAGCATAATGTGTGTTTAATAGTGCCCTCATATCTCCGGGGGAGTACCTTCCATGCCCCCCTGTATCCACTATATCCTGTATATTGGAATTGGTGGATAATATCAAACCCTATGTAAGTTATTATAATTTTTTTTTCCCCCACGTATACATAACTATGTAAGCTATGTTAAAGATTTTAATTTATCAATAAGGTACAGTATATAACAGTATACTTTCACAAAAGTTAAGTTAATATGGTGTCACTCATTTCTCTCTTTCAAAATACCTTATTATTGAGCAAAGCATGGGTTAGTCGAACACGTGCTGTGAAACTGCGACCTACCAGAGGTACCAGGTCACTAACAGGCAGGTAGCAACCGCAGCGTGGATACTCTGGACAAAGGGATGAGTCGCATCCCGGGGGCAGAGTAAAAGTTTAATTGTACAATTGTCCACTTAATGATTTTGGACCGTGGGTAACTGAAACTGAGGAATGGGTGTGGGGGGGGGGGGGCGCTACTGCTGTATATGAATGGAAGTATAATGTGTATATGTAATGTATAGGATTTTGCAGTGTTTTGAATGGTTGCATCTTTTTAAGTTTTATGCACTTTTCTTAACAACAGAGAGTTGAGGGGGAAAAAAAAAATAAGTTGGACACCCCGTCCCCTACACGCACGCACACACAGATTGTTGCTGTCTGTAAACGAATTCCTTTCCTGTTGGGTCACATTAGGGTCACTGACCTTATGGCACAATTAAGTGCTGTGTATATTATTATTAATATTGCAGTACAACCCAAACAAAATCTTTTGTATGATAGTGGACACCTAAAAAAAAAAAAAAAGCATAGTAATGTTAAAAATGCATAGTGTTAGGGCTAAAAACAGTGGTTATTGGTTATTTAAATAACCACTGTAATGCAAAATTCAGTAGACTTGAAGGTAAAACAGCTAAGCCATTACCTCTTGTTGTGCTTGTATTGCATTGGATAATAATGGTAAATTGCTCCAAAACACACACAAGCAGAATTTAATCTATTAAAAGGAAGGAATGTATACATTTAAATAGTTAAAATTTATAAATAATGCTATAAATATAGCTGTTATGTTTGTTCCTGCCTTTTGCAGTTTCATTGCTATGTGAGACTTTCTCCTCCCAAGTGACAGGATAAAAAAAAAAAAAAAAAAAATTCAAAAGTTGTTTTTACTCTAAGTGCACAAAGAGACTTTAAAGTTTTTGACTTTATGCTCAAGATTTCGTGTTATTTCTGCTGGTAATGTTGGGCTTCAGACCGACTGTGTGTCAGAAATCGTGAACCTTGACTTGTTTCCGGCTGTTTGTTTTGCGTGTGCAGCCTCTGTGCAGCCGCTCGCCTTCGGGGTCAGGTAACAGTTTCTCTGCCTGTCAGTCAGTATTTCTGCAGGGCCTGCGGCTTCCTCGCGGCCTCTGAGCCGTGACTCTTTGCCTTGGGTTTTTGCAGGTTGCTTCCATTCCTTGTCTGCTGATGACCTTGCAGGGCTGAACCTGCCTGCGCTGTGACTCGCTCGCCTCATCATGGCGGTGCTCGGTGACTCCCTTGCCTTTCTGACACAGTGCTTTGTGACTCACTTGTCGCGGTGGTGATTGCTGACTCATTTTATCTTGCCAGGCCATGCTCTGACTCCTTTGTCTTGCCATGGCAGCACTTTGTCACTTGCATGCGTTGCCATGGTGGCACTCGTTGACTCACTTTACCATTCTGGTGCCAGCAGTGGGATTGACTTGCTTGACTCTGCTCAGGTTATTTGTTGTATGCTGGGACATTTTCCCAGTTTGTTCCTGCTCTTTGTTCTGGCTGTTATGTTAACCTGACCGTATTGTTCCTCTGGACAAGCAGGCAAACAGCTGCCTGTTAAAACTAGCTAATTGTCAGTCATGATTAGCATCTTGTAGTTACACTCAGTGACATGATAGTCCTTCACACTGTCATTTATTAGTCCTCTTGTATACAGCTTGTCTGTCATTCACCTCTATGCATGTTTAATTTGTAAATTGTGTGCATGTACAAATACGTTTCTGTGATTTAGTCTGTCTTACTGCTTGTCCCCTCAGTATGTGTGTGCGCATAGTTTGCCTGTTTTGTCCCTGAAACGGGCAAACTGCCACTCTTGGTTAGCATTCTGCGTAAGCATCCAGGCAGTCATCTCCCAGTAGTGTTTGATTCGCCAGCCTTTCCAGGTCGACGAGCTGATTGCTGATAATAACTTTGTTAGATTGCTGGAGTGGAGAAATAATGGATTGATCTGGGGCCTCTTTCGGGTCATTCCTCAGAAGGAGGTCGACTGCGTTTCCTTCAGAAGGACCTGAATCTCCTTCCCACCTTCTGTAGTGTGCTGGGGGGGGGGGGGTAAAGGAATACATTTTCTGAATGTGTTGCTATAAGTACTGAACTGGGAGTTTTTCTCCACAAGCGACTTTGTTTTGTCATCGTTGTCCTTCACCTTATCCTCCAGTTGCAGGGCATGTTCTCAGTATCGCATAGCAGTCCTAAAAGCCTGGCCTGATGAACGGGCCAGGTCTGAAACGGGCCGATTTGTCGTGAGGCTAATTGCCTGCCGAGAAAGGCTTATCCATCCTCCTGGATGGTAGTAGTTAATTAAGGTCGCCGTTAGATATTGGCCACGTTCACCTTAATTTGGCTGCATGCAAATGGGAATTTCCACAGCTTAAGGGCACAAAGTGAAGCTAAATAAAAATCAAAGTATTTAATGGCCGTTTGGTGGAAGTGGAGAGACATAGCCCTGATGGTGAGCTAAACAGGAGGGAACTTGCATCACAAACGAGGTTGAGCTGACAGACGCGTGGTACAGAACAGACTGAGGAAAATGAATCAGTCTACTGACTGATTCAGCATCTTATTACCAAAGTGATTTTTAGAAATCGTGTTATGGTCGAAACCTTACGGTACCTCAACAACAGTTTGTCAACCCGGTGCTGAAGACATTTGGTATGTTCGGTGCCAATCGTTTTTCAGGAGCAACAGATGAATGTGGGGTGCACCTTTGGGAGGCGAATGCCGTTAATTTGAGCGTTGACGTGTCCCTGTGTTGTTTCGGGTGCCAGACGACTCGGTTGCCCACACGTACGCTCACGCGCTCACTGCCAGAGACGGCGCACGCCAGAAAAAGAGAAATGATGCACATAAACACCTTTGGTGAAAGCACACACATCCACAGTGGGTCATGCCAATAAGGCCACTATTACATTTTGGAGACAAGGGTCTGTTGAAGAGACCAAGAACCTAATTTATAATCCGTTCCTGTCTGACGAACAAACTTGACAGTGTACCGTGACCGCTGGATGTGCTGGTTAGCTCTGCATTATTACAAGTCGCCTCATACTCAGACCTGCCTGTACACCCCTATATGCTAATTCTCTTACTGCAGCGCGCCCCCCCCCCCCCCCGCCTCATTAGGCACCATGCCGTAGTGTGCAGATGCCTTTGTTTTGAAGCTGACAGTACTGTTGTCTCAATAATGCATCTCTTCAGTGCCGGTTCCAGAAATAACAAAGGCCTCCGTGACTTGTAGGTTTAGTCCTGGATGGTTTTGTACAGTAGAGGGCACTGGTGAGTTCTGTAGGTTCTAAATGCGTTGGGGGGGTGGGAGGTCAGGCTGATGCTGACACAGCTGTTGTGGGGTAGGAGGGGTCTTCACTGATAATGGACGTGCGTATCACAGACTGCAGGATGTCTGGCATTGACTTGCCATGGGTCTCGGAGGTCGTCTTTCATTGCCGAAAGTTCCGTGATTGGTGGAGGGTCTGCAGCGTTACTTTTATTGTGTGGTAAACACACAAGCACCTGCTCCAATACAGTCTGCTCCAGTCACTGTGCATACATTAGCATACACAAACGCACCTACATACAGGAATGCATATGTTATTGTGGTGTGGAAATAACTTGTAATTGTGTTGCGTGTTTGTTGCTTTTCAGTGTGCATTACATCTGCTCTGGTGAGCAGACACGGTATTTTTGTGGCTTTTAGCCAAACATCCACTTTCCCTTGTTAGCCTGTCTGTTGCATGCACCACTATGCTAACAGTAAGTTGTTGAGGTGATTGTGTGTATCTGCTGTACATCGCTGATTGGTTGGGAACAGGCAGCATTGAGTCAGGTTTGGGGATTGTTGATTGGTTGGGAACAGGCAGCACTGAGTCAGGTTTGGGGATTGTTGATTGGTTGGGAACAGGCAGCACTGAGTCAGGTTTGGGGATTGTTGATTGGTTGGGAACAGACAGCATTGAGTCAGGTTTGGGGATTGTTGATTGGTTGGGAACAGACAGTGCGATGTGTCAGGTAAACTGTTAATTGTCCTTTAGTTTTTATTGAAAAAGTTGTTTGGCGACGTTTCCAGGCAAATTTTGTTTAAAAAAGTGATCAGCTGCTTGTGGAACAAATGGCATACCTGCACTCAGCCTGACAATGTAGTCCGCGATTCTACAGCGCCTGTCAGTAATGTCGGGGAAAACTGTAGCATAAGGCAGTTATCATATAGTCGTCTCTCCTTTTTTTTGTGCCTACTTTGAACTTAATGGCCCTCATTAATGAGAATGTGTTTCCTTAAAGTCCAAGACAGCCTGACGGTATTTGGAGACTGAATTACATTACGATGATTAGATCACGCACGTCAGACGGCCTCGTTTGTAACGACTAATGATACAAGATGCCTGTACCTTGACGCGACAGTTGGGTGTGGTCACCATACACCGAACCACAGGGGTAGCTTTGTACTCTTCATTTAATCTTCTTCCTGAGGTTTTTGGGTTGCGTCCCACCTTCTCTAGCTGGTCAGGGAGACACGTTTTATTCTGCAACATTTGGCAGCGGTGGTCTGTAAACCTTGTGTGCCCTGTGACTCAGAGGAAAGGGAGGTGGGCTTTTTCCATGATGAGGCTGCTGTTGCTAATTTATGCACTGAAGGGCGCTGCCACGGTTAATTAAGGAGTACTGAGCCCAGAATTGCTTTGGCTGTGCACACTTGAAACTCGTTAATTTAGCAGTGCTTCGAGTTGCGGATGCAGCGTGGAATCGCACAGCAGCTTGCTCGCACCTGTCCTTGGCACCGGGTGAGGGGTTTGGCTATTGGGTCGGGTGCCAGTAGAGGGGGGTGACTTCTTAATTACGATAGAACAGGGTGCTGATGCATTTGAATTTTTGTGTTTTAGATGCCTAGAGAGGCAGATATCTGCTTCTTTCTGGAAGGAAGGTCTCTTGTTAAGGCTTTGGATTAGAATCATTTTACTGTCAGTCTTTCTCTCTTTATTTTCATATGAGTTAATTTTATAATGACCAGCATTCGGGAAGAAGTATTGAATGAGAAGCAGATAATTAAATTTTCGAGAAAAATAAATAAATAAATAAAATAACGTTAGTGCCAGAAAACTGCATTTGTGACGGCTCGGTCTGTAAAGCGTTGTGGGACCGCTTTTTGGCTGTTCTTAAATAAATGTGTGCTTAAATAAATTACTCAAGAAGAACAAAGAGAAACGATCAATAATGGACTCCATTTCGCCAACACTGTTGGGCGTTTGTCTTTAATGTAATTAAGGCGTTATTATTAATGGCAGTTGCATTGTATGCAATATTAAGTGCTGGAGGCATTATTTGTCAGAATGAGTCGTGTGCAAGGGTATATGCTTTTCGAATTACTTTGAGCCGAAATTATGGGATGTAGAATTTAATTCAGTGTGTTTCCTGGAGGCACTTTACAGTTCATCCATTGAGACGGAGTCAATTCCAAAACAGCGAGCTGAACTGGAAAACAGGATCTGAAGTTTATTTTTCGGTTATCTGTTATGAGACTCACTGTAATAGAAGAACAATGTGACGTCTGGAGTCGGATTCGCAGACTGGCGGTACACCACCCACGTTGGTGACCTCCTGATCTGAGTGCTTTGTCTCCGAGTTAACCTGAGATCACAGCCCAGCCTGTGTCCTGTCCATGGCTGTAGCTGAACCACTCCCTACTCACTATATATTGCGTTCGCCATTTTGTAGTGGTGTCCCAATGTTTAGGGAGCAACTGTATACACTATATGATGCACTCAAAAATATCCCATAATGCATCATAAAAAAGAGTACAACAGATGGTCACTAAACCAGCACTATATACCACAATGCATTGTGCTAAAAAAAAAAAAAAAAAAAAGTAATAAATGCATTGCACTGAAAAAAGAAACATTCGGTGAATGGCCAAGAAGCAGGAATTCTACAAGGTGTTTATCTTCAGAAATTTTTTCAACAGAGCGCTGCTTTTGTAAACAGGCCCGAGATAGGACTGAGTTGTGGTGCAAATAACTATTTAATATAAGCTGTGCAAATCACAACGCAAACTTGCACAAAATACACATTTATTTGTAAAATATAGTATTAATATATTTATGATATTACACAATAATACGTAAGTAGGTGTCTGGTTTCATTTATTTTTCACGGCTATTTGTTACGTTTTATTTATGAGACAACGGCGACGTAATTAACAGCACAGAAAAATTGCCCCAGCAGTGTGGTAGTGTCCGATTGCTACTTTGGTAGGTGAGCACACTATGTAGTCCACTATGTAGTCCACTATTTCTAATACCCTATATAATGACTAGGGATTGAGTGAGTAGGGAATATAGTTTCGGACACAGCCCACGTGTCCGTAGTGGAGGAAGCGGACTTGTTGTGTTATTGCTGTGTTGGCGAGCTGCGGTGCTGCCTCGCGGGCGGCCAGGCGATTCTACCCGCGATCGGTTCGGGTCTAAATTCATTACTAGGACCGAAGGCTCTAATGCAGTTCCCTAACAGGATTTCAGTCAGAATTGAATATGGAGAAAGTTGAAAATCCATTATGTTTGATGTTACCACCTCCCTTGCAGCAACCGCCCCAGAATCAAAGCGGCGATATTATGAAACTTGTAATGTAATTTTTTTTTTTTTATGATGTGTGAATATTAGATTCTAATGGATCTGAGCTCATTAGAACTGCTTTATCTCTGGTATTTATTCCCCCTGGAATGGAATGCGATTTGTAGAGCACGACACACCGCTTTCCAGACGTTGTTACGGACTTTTGGGGGTGGTGGAGGGGAGTGTGGACAGGTTGGAGTTGTGCAAAAATTACATTTTGGTGACAGCGGATACAAAATGCTTCCTTTAAACCGAGGTAAATTTTGTTCATAGGTGCCATCTGACATTTTTATTTCTTTCTGAGAAAAGCAATGTTGATGTTGGACACGATGGCTTCAGGCCCTTCTAAATGTGGTTATACTTCTGTCATCGTTAAACTGCTAGGTCTTACTACGTGCCTTTTTTTTTACAGTTTCATGTTTGACGGGAACATTTTTTTTCCATCCAGAATTAACTGGACTAGTAATTAAGTGTGATTTTGATAGCTAATCATGCTAATGCCAGCCAGGGTTCTAGACCCATCCTGCACAGGTTAGGTTTGCTTCCCAACCCACACTTGGCAATGTTCCAGTAAATTTTTGTCTTTGATTTATACACAAGTTGTATCAAATGTAGCTAGTTTAACATGCAGCAATTGCGGTAACATGTAATACTTTGGACTAAAGAGAAGTTTGTGTAATAAAACAATGCAATGAAGATATGGTTGTAGACAGCAAGAGAAAGTCCTCAAAGTCGGACGCGCTGCAAAATGATGCTGCGTAGTTAGACGCGTGTTGTGACGGATCGTAACTCGCCGGGGGGGCTGTGTATTACAGAGGACTTGTTTTTGTTTTAATCCCTGCGTGATGGAAGCGTGTTTTGTGGATGCAGCGTTTGCCCCTGACATGACTCCCACAATGCCGTTCTCCTCCATTCACTCTTGCCTTTAATCTGATGTTCTGTCTGTTTCCAGCATCCAGCAGCTGCGGGACAAATACTGATGATTTTGCGAGTGGCGCGGGCCGTTTTTTAGGAAAACGACGTGAGCGTGAATGTTTAATACCCTCTGATTAGAGAGAGCATGTTCTTGATTAGAGCATGTTTACGTGCTCCAAGATGTTCTCGATAATTGCCACAAATCAGCCCGTGAATAGGGGTTTGTTGCCGCTGCGTTTTCATAATTAGAAGGATTAGAAGGCAGCGGTTTAACCCTGCCAAAACATCCGCGTGGCTCGGCGGTGATGGAGTCGCACGCCCGTGTGAGTGAATGTCAGGTGTCAAGTGTGAATTAGATTTACGACGCGAGGGAGCGCGGCGGAACATTAGCTGCACTTTGTCCCCATGACAACTGCGCACAAAACTGAGAGCCTTGACTCGGGAAGCCGTGATGCCCTCGTACCCTGGGGCAAAACATGAATGAACCCTGAGGAAGGTGTGACCATCCGCTGGCTGACACTCTGTCAGCGATCTGGGGGTGGAATGGGTACAGGCCATATCCGTGCTCTGGTAAATGACGCGACTCCGCCCCCTTTGATCTGAAGTTGTGTACTGCTATGGTCTAGCAGGCAGTTTATGGTCTAGAGATGATTAAGCGGCCAGTGGCCAACAGGTAGAGCATCAGGCTAGGTGTGTCTCTGAGCTCCCCGGGTGCCATATAACGGCTGCCCATTGCATCTCCCAGGGGATGGGTTAAATGCAGAGAACCAGTTTCGTTTTAACATGTATGTGTATTCTCATTTCTAAGTCGCTTTGGACAACGGCATCTCCTAAATGAATAAATGTAGAGAAGTACTGGGTAGGACTGGAAAACTGCAGCAAGGACCAACCCAAGAGGGTGTGGATGACCGCCAGCGTAAAGGTCATTGATTTGAATCTCCAGATGGAATCTGCCCTTCTCTTTAGGATGCTGCCTTAAATATCACCGCAGAAGCGGGACTCATGGAAAGGTTGAGGTTTAGAATTGGTTAAGTCTGTAATTTTGCATTGAGTCTATGTGCTGCACATGCATAAAGAAGCCTAACATGAAGGATTTAGTAACAGCTGCCTGTAGATTGAGAAAACAGAATACTGCATGTGCGCATGCATGTGCGTGTGCGTGTCCTGGAATGTGCTGCGTCAGTGTGTTGCACCTGCTCACACCTTTGCCCGAGTGAGGGGCCAGCATTTTTTTTAATCACGTTTCTCTTCAATTATGGCCTCGTTCTCCAGCAGCCCACCTCTAATTCCTGCCGTAATCATCACCGTTCTTTTGTAAAGTGCATCATTACCGGCCTGTGTAATGTCTGTCCTTTAATTAGAATCGCAGCGCAGCTCGAACGACAGAGCCTAGTTTTTTGTTTACTCTCTGAGAATGCCGGGATGGGGGTACGGCATCTGTCTCACCTGTCCGTTTGTATAAACTCTCTGCATTATACATTCTGGTGCAGCAGCCTGTATGGATGCGGTGCCATTAGCTGGCTTTGATTGACAGGCCAAGGTTCCGCCCTCAGACATGTGACAGGACTGAAGTGTGATGGCCAAAGATATCAGATGAGAAGTATTTCAGGGCTCTGGGGACTCCAGGCATGTCGCTGTTCCTTTTCCCGCGGCAGGGGTCCTTTGGCAAGTCACCAACATGGGCGTGTGAAATAATAGGTTGCTTTTTATAGAGCAAGGGACTTAAGCGAGGCCACACACACACACACACACACACACACACACACACACACACACGCGGTGTGCTCAGGCCTTTCGTTCTTCCTCTGCTCTTCTTTCAGTTTCAATCATTTGTCGGAGCGCCCCTGGCCAGCTCAATCGACTGGCTGCTTCTTGGGACGGCAAAGGTTACAGTGAAATAGGGCCCAAAGTGGATTCTGGGAGATGGAGCAAGGACCTCGGCGGGGGTCCTCAGAGCCCTTCCATTAAAACAAGGGGCATCGCCACAGAAGATGGGGGTCATGGGAAGGGATGTGCCATCATCGAGGGCAGCAATGGGGGGGTGGGGGAAGATATGTCCTGAGAGGTGTACCGCCTCAGGGTGTCTGTGACTCCTGCACGTGAGGGGGCGGTGGTTGGGGACGCCACACACATCCAGAATATTTGTTCCTTACTGCAGGACTGAGAAAGGCTGTGTACGCACTATTTAGCTGTGATGGAGATGGCATGAAATGGTTTTATCTTGGGTGTGAAAGTATGTATGGTGTGCAGGTGTGCCCTCCAGGTTGCCAGAAGGGCTTGTTTTCTCACGCCGGTCCCGAACAGACATTAGGGTGTGAAAGCTGCGATGAGGGATGACTTCGCTGGAGGCAGCGATGTTGAGTGTTTATCACGTTGCCGTGAGCCTTTCAGGGTCGATTCGGCCCACAGCAGCTCACGTCGCTGACCTTGGTGAGCTTCGGCTTTGAGACGAGTGATGTTGTAGAACTTTCTGCCCCTCAGACCAAGCAAGCAGTCAGCAAATCAGTTCTCCCGCCCTTCCTCTTTATATCTCCCATCCCTCAGGATGGATTTCACGTGAAACACAATAGAATGGGTATCCTGCAAACAAGTAATTTGGGGGGGAGGGGGGGTTCTTTATCAGTTTTAT
>JABJVR010047571.1:15903-26879 GCA_025773905.1 Chitala chitala
GCCACACCCCCCCAACCCCACCCCCCCCCCCCCCCCCCCCCCCCGCCCGGGGGGGGGGGGCCCCCCCTCCTTATCAGTTTTATTTATTTATTTATTTTTTGTTTTGTGCTGGACTGGTGATCTTTAGTCTTTTTCGCTGACATTGGTTGTTTGGGGGTGGGAGGGATCCTTCTCTTCCAGAAGGTTCTGAGGTTGCAGTGACTTTGAGTGGTAGCTGGTGCTTCCTGTCTGATTGACACTTGTGTAGCACTGAGCCAATGAACAGCACTGCTCACCTGTGCGGCATGTTTGAATCCCTTCCGTTTTGGAGGTGACTTTTCACACAGATTTATTGTTCTTTCTGCCTAGGAAAACAGCACCAGCGATGCAGAAAGTTGCACGGACTTGCGAAGTTAACCCTAGATGAAGGAATGGATACTACCAAAAGCAAATGCAGTGAAAAGTGACCCCCTTTCCCCTGTATCTAGAGGCGATTTGTCACAGAGACGCAGTGCGAGTCAGATGCCTGGCGTTCATTTCCTGTTTTCTGCAGGAAGCTACGTTTTGCTGCTCCACGCCGTGATAAATCTCACCTGCTTTAATTGGTCTCCTTGGCATCAGACAGGCCTGCTGCTTCGCCAGGCAGCACCTCTGACTTTTAAAAGTCAGGGAGAGAGGCAGCCTGCAAGCTGGCCGCCTGTCTGTCATTAGCTGGAGGGTCCACCTGCTTTTGCCAGTTCTTTTAAGAAAGTGAACTGTGAGGGGCGAAAGAAGGATTGCTAAATTAAATTAAGTGCGACCTTTGACTGTTGAAAAGGTTGTGTGCATCACAAGGGTTTGGCGCATTTGCCTCAACAGCAGTTATTTAGGGTAGAACACGGAAACGGAACACGGAACATGAAAACGGACAAAGGACGACTGTTGCCTGCGTTTTTTGCGGCATTTGAGGGGCAACCGAATTGTTTCAGTTCCAAAAATAAAAATGGGGGGGTCTTAGTATTGCAAAACCACCTTCACCTGATTACAGACAGTGCGATTTGAGGGAGACATGGTGGGGTCATGGGGTTCGATTGTACGCAGGTGGCAGATAGACAGGCGTCTTTCCCAATTTCAGCATCGGCCTGTGTTTTGCTTGTGGCCAGTTCACAGGTGAATTTAACAGGTAGTTCACACTGCACGTGGAGTTTTCTGTACGTGAAACAAACGTACTCTAATTTTTAAAGACCGTACGCAACAGCTACAGATAAATGCGGGCAAAACCAGACTCTGTCCTTTGCATTTCTGCACCTCCGTAAATCACAGTTCATCCTCAATCTCTCCTTCAGGTGTCTGTATTAGCATGAACATCCAGCTGGACGTCTGTGCCATTATTTTAAAATAACAGGTGTGATCTAGCACAGATTTGAATTGCATAAAGCAATAAGAGTAATAAACCAATAAAAGAATAAAAATAACAAAAGAACAGAAAATGCTAGACCATACCATTTATTTGAAAACAGAAGGGGGAGTATTAAACTATTTTGCTACTTTGTTTCTTTTCCCTGTCCCCCAGGCACTGACAGGTGGCCTTGTTCTGCACCACCAGAGAATAAATTGGTACACCCCTGTTTCCCCATTGCATTCCTTCTGCATTTTAAATTGGTCCAGAGCGTGTTCACCCCTCCTCCGCCTTGCCTGCATTAATTACTGTAACTTTTTAATTGTGGATCGAGGTGCTGTGGGTTTAAGCTGCGTGACGCCGCGGCAGTTGAGACCGCCGGCTCCGTGGGCGGGTCGTGTAGGTGGGATGCGATCATTTTGCTTTGCTTGCTTTGTGCGCTTGGAGACTCTAAGTGCATCGCATTGCAAATTAGTCTACGTCTTAGTCCACGGAATGGAATGTAAATTGGATTTTTTATAACCTTTTTTTCCCCCCTCCGTGTTGGGCGTTTTAAAGACATCTGATCTAAACCCTGTGAATTATTTTGCACAAGTGCGCGTGTGCATGCAAATCTGTAACTGAAGATGGTTGAAATACTGCCATCTTGTGGCCGCGATATTATCTCACACCCCCCCCCCTCCTTTTTTTTTCTTCCTTGCGAATATTTCCAACCCAGGTGCGTTGCACTGTCAGGCTTAGCCGTTTAGAATGAGCAGAGACAGTGTCTTATTCTGCTGCCTGAATGGAACTCAAGCATAGTATAAATGTCATAACTGAAAGCAGCTCCGGCAGATCGCACTGTGCTTGCTGACTTGAAATCAAAATGGGGCCTAACTGCTAAATTTAACTCTGCAGCCGTACTGTGCTAAGTGACTGGAACTCAATACATTGCATTAAACTGCAGTTGGGCTGGCGTGGTCCTCAGACATATTAGTGTTTGGTGTAGCTTCTCTTAGGAGGTGGTTAGTGTGTTACTTTGTGATCAGGCGCTGGCATACACGAACTTTAACCACGCGGGAGTATTGTTGGTTTGTGTTTTTTTGGGGGGGGGACTGGACTCAACCGTTTTGCAGCTCTTCTTCGCTTTGCATTGCTTGCGCCGGCGCTCTGCATGCGCGTGTGCATGCCCTGCAGCTCTGCCTTTCCCTCGCGGGCCTCATGCAGCCCAGCACACTAATGGAGTCTAGTATGGTGCGCGTTAGAAAACTGCACGTGTGTGGGTTTCTGTTCAGCCCCGGGGGACCGGTGGTCTGTGAGTGTTCGCTGGAGGCTAATAGAATTCTGGGAAATCGGGAAAATATCACCGGCGAGGAGGCACCTTGATTTTCAAGCCTTTAAACTCTCGCTTACTTCGATTTGTTTAGCATATTTGATTGTTTGAAGGTGAGAAAACTATGCTTTTGGGCCTTTCTGGTGTATTTTAATAAAATTGTTGTTTAAAAGATGTTTATAAAGCCCACAGGTGTTGTAGCTCTGCCTTTTTTTGCATGCGTCAGGCAATTTTTGCTTTTATTTTAGGTTTTTATGGTGGTGTTATCACTGAAAAGTGACCAGGAAGTGCTGATTGTTCAGTCTGGCAAATGTCGTCTGCAGTGAGGCTGTGCGCAGTCCTGCCTGCGCCAACCCTGCGACACTCAGCAAAGCCTGAAGCGCATTCATGTTTCCGTTCGAAGTATCTGTTATGTTATCAGCGTCACATTTTCACCATCGTGATTCTGGGTCCGCTCTGTCCCCCTGTCGGGAAAAACGTCCGCTTCAGCACGTCTCATCGCGGTGACCATTTCGGCTGCACCAGTACAGTACAGCTCACTAACACGCAAAAAATTAATGCTTATTTTATTGCAAATTTTTGCACAGTTACATACTCATAATTTCCCGTATATTTTTAAAGAATAAAAATATAATTTCTTAAGCCCTTGCTGAAAACAACTTGTAGTGCTGGTTTTATGTGGATTTTCACATAAGCTCATTCTGAAAGAAATTGTCTCCCCCGTTTCCCAAAAATTGTATGTTTGTGAGGGCAAGAATGTGTGAGTTGTCTCATCCTCTGTGCGTTGTCCACAGGCGGTCAGCATGGACACCAGAGGGGAATGGCAGTGTCTGTAGTGCTGGGATGTGATCCCTGTATGTGCTGTCTCTCATGCACTGCCTGGGGGGTGGGGTGAGAAATGACTGATTTCGCTTCTTTGCTGCGGTCTCAATTCTAGGGAGTCTAGCGTGTGTCAAAGGGCCAATGGGAAGCCGCTGTAATCGCTTGGCTCAGAATGAGTGCTTCAAAGCGCTTGTGGAAATTCACCATGGCGATTTTTGCCCTTTTCCGTCACTGCTTCCAGCCACCATACACTGGTCGATGTCTCCTCCCCACATTAAGTGTGGTTAAAAAATGGCAGTAATTCTGCCATTGCGGACCTCGGCTTTGTGAAAGAGCTCACGTTTGTACTTCTGTGAGGCTTCACCGCTTCCTCCCTTCATGTCACTTTGAGCACAAATGAAGGGGCAGAATGCACGGCCGCATTCTGCGCCGACACATGGGAAGGAATTCTAAGCGCTGGTACCCAGAAGCCCCTGGGGGCTGGCATCTGTTTTCTAATGACAGTTAATTAGATACCGTCTAGTGCAATCAACGGCGGTTGCTGGTAATAAACAGGGATTGTGTGTGGCTGGAAGAGGTACTTATGGAATCTAAGTCATGTCTGCCTGGAGGAACTTTAGCCCTGGGCCATGTTGTCAGTGCATCTGCTTCTGATGCATGCGCGCACACACACACACGACTGCATACACACACTTCTTATATGCAAGGTGGGTCCTCTAACAGATACACATTTGTAAGGATGCCGCCTCATGGCTGCACGTGTCTTGCACACAGTCTCGTGCACATGCATGTAGGTGGTCGACGCAAAGTCTTCTACGCAGAGTTTATTTGGCTGCCAGGTCAATACCCCGCCTCTTCATTCCGCTCAGACACTCTGTCCTCTGCGAAAGATCTCTTCTTGTGTGTCAATCCCATTAACCAGCGGAGAAATGGAGATTGCTTCTTGATGAACAATTATGGCTGCCATTTGGACCTGATCATGCCACCGTGCTCTGAGTAATTCCGTTTCTCCTGTAAGATACAAACGGAACCCCACTCTAATTATCCGCCGTAATCCCCTTATTAACGATTAGTTTTTTTTGCTTTTCCTCTGCCTGCGTGCCGCACAGTGCGTGCGAGATCTCCGGGTCTCGGCCGACCCCCGGTGCCGGTCGCTGTGTCTGTGTGATGGTTGCCGGGGGTTACGTTAAGTGGATTTAACACTGGTATTAATTGGGATTTCAGAGTTGGGGTTGAACGTGCTGCGGCGTTGCCGCAAGGAGGCCTGGGCTTCTGCCGTGGCATGAGACATGACGTCCTCATGTTGTCTGTCACTGGGTCGACTTTGTCCAGGGTTGGTTCTGGGACTGCATAAGTATCAGGTTTCAAGACACCCCATGTGATATTGTCACTTTTTTAATTTGCATCTCGTTCTTTGTGTGATCACTGTTACCCTTGTTTGTCGTTATGGCGAGTAGCCCTCGGTACGTGTGTCCGTGTAGCAGCCGCCAATAAAAATGATAAACGGCACATGGGGCGGGCTCGTGGATGGATATCTTGCGATGGAAGGTGCGCGGTCTCGTTCCAGCCCTGATGTCTAATTAAACGCACGGCTGAGCTGCCCCCAGGGCACACGTACCACCCCCCCCCCCCCCGCACTCGTGTTTGTTTACCGCCGCCTGCTTGCGGGGGTCATTTCCTTTTGTCTCCGCACAACCCTCAGAGACGGGAGCGGCGGAGCGCGGAATCTCCTTGGGGAGGAGGTTCGAATTGACAAGTATTTATTTATTTATTTATTTTCCTTCCTCTTCCGAGGTAACGGCGGCCCCTTCGTGAAGTTCAGAAGTTAGCCCTCCTGCCGCACGCTCTGATGACAGTAACAAACAGGAAAAGAGTCTCTGTGCAGCTCAGTAAAGTCCCTGTGCGGAGGCAAGCCTGTTCTCCTGGTATAGCGCGTGAAGGTGTCATCGTTGAGAGGTTCCAGATCTTAATGCGCCTGTTTGAAGATCTCTGATGTCCACAGAGGCTCCCTCGGTGCTGTCTCTCCCCGGCTGATTGGATGGGCTAAAAATAACTGGCTGTTGGGGATATTGTGTGGTGAGAACAGCTTCCTGTCCAGTTTCTGCTCCATGTGCGACACCCTCAGTAGTTTCTGCTCTGTCTCCCAGCTCAGAGATTTATTGTGTCATCAAGACTGCTCTTCTAGCTGAGCATTGAACAGTGTGGCGGAGTGTTTCCCCTTCCAAACTGGGGACAATTTAACATCACGTTCAGCCCAGTTACCGCCGCGTCTCCTACTGAGATGTCATTGGGGTGAAGTCTTTGTCCACTCAGGTGACCTGCTGCTGTGTCCTGCCTTCACTAGGTGTCATTCTTGGAAAAATATATTTTGGTATAATGAGGGCTGGACTCAGATTTTGCTTGTAAAGGGAAACGGCTCTTTTTTTCAAATGGCTTTCAGGAGGAAAATGCTTTGTAGATATCCCATGATCCCGTTGGCTCGCCATCTGCCAGCACAGCTAGTAGTCTAGGAGGCAACGAAAGGTGTGGAGGGAACCGAGAGATAGAGCCGTTATTATTGCAAGCCGGTGCTGCTAGTATGGGAATTTCAGTGTGACCATGAAAGATTGTTTCTGAAGCTAAACAATGAGCAATTAGCATCAGCAGCAGGAGCATTGAGGGAACGGTGAGTCCCATTGTGTGCAGATGAAGACCGTAACTGGCTGTGGAAACCTGCCCCAAAGCCGAAATAGTACAGGTGTCCATTTGAGGAGGAGGGGGAGTTTAGCTTAAATTGTTTTCTCTGAATGCTCATGTGTGTGAATGTGCTATGTTGAGTTGAGGTAAAAGTACAGAATGAGGGTGTAGTGTTAGGTAGAAGTACAGAATGAGGGTGTAGTGTTAGGTAGAAGTACAGAATGAAGGTGTAGTGTTAGGTAGAAGTACAGAATGAGGGTGTAGACCTCACCAGCTTCTGTTGTGCTTAACTGCAGCACGCACAGTTCAGACGCGTAGTGAGCTCGCCGCCTGCTAATTGGATCGAAGCAATGCTGAGCGTGGCACTTTGGTGGAGTGGGCGGGCAAGGCCTCCAGACGCTGGGCGATAAATCACCCGCGGAGCCCTCGTCTGGCGCGTCTGTCTGAGGTGGATTGGCCCAAACGGACCGGCAGAAAAGGGGCGGCAGAGCACGAGTCGACAATGAACAGGTACAATGCGGGCGTGGTCCCCAAAAACTGAGATGCTGGGGGAGGGGGTATTAGCTGTAGTTCGTGACCCCTGCTTACTGACTTTGGATCAGTGAGCTGCTTTTGATGGTCCTGACATGCAGGCGACTGGAGAAAAGGCCAGGAAGCTGCAAGATGTCCCTGACTGAAGGCGAATTCTGATTTCTGAGAGGCCTGCTTTGATGAGCCGTTCACGTCTTCCTCGCCTGCACACACTTTTTCATTAAAACTTTGAGGGATCAAGCCTGTGTGCTGATTCCCCCCCACACACCTACTCGTTTCCAAAGAATGTCATTATTAAGCACACACTTCTACCAGAATGCCACCACGGAAGCAGCGAGAATTGTAATTTCTCCAGCTTTGAAGACGGGGGCCTTGTCAGGCCGCCTCTCCTGATGAAGCCCCTGACCCACACCGTGTACACCTCAATTTATTTATTTAGCTACATAAATTGCTGTCTCTTCTCAGGCCCGTTCTCAAATGGCTCGCGTGTTCAGTGAATCTGTGCTTAACCGGCTCCCTCAGATCCCACCCAGCCACCGTACCGTCACGTCCCGGCAACACCTCGCTCAGCTATGTCTTCGCTGTCTCCACGGTGAGACACAGATGGCCCGATCTGCACTGCCACTGTGGACCGTTCGCTGGCGGTCTTAGTGTGGCAGTAGAGTTGGTACCATGTGGGTACACACCTGCCCTGAGTGATGGAAATATAGACTGAAATATTTTATGTTAAGAGCTACTTGAGTGTTTTAGAGGTCTTACAGTTTGGTCTGTTTGGAAGACCTCCTGATTTAACAAATACATACAAACAAAATAATACACCAACAGTCATTAGTGAATGTTTATGTGTGTTGTATATTTTAGTGGTAAGGGGAATATTGGGGGATGTTGGTGGTTGCACCCAAGAAAGGACTACGTTGTATGACACATTTATTGTGACAAAATTAAGTGTACATAGTGAAAAAGGGTGTGTGTCTGGCCACAAATTTTTAATTATATTTATCTTAGTAGTGCATACAAATTCTCAGGCAAATAGACTGTTTAGGTTGCAATGTTATTTACATTTTCTGATTATGCTGTGAATGTTTTTGCTCAGCGTAGGACTTAGTTTTAATTACTCTGTTGCTTATAAATGGAGGCAGAATGAAAATTGAAGTTTTTTTTATTTTATTTTTTTTCCTTTTCGTTCTTTTCTTTCCTTTTTTCTTTTTATTAAGCCGTTAATGCTCACGTGTGACGCATGGACGGCTCCCTTGCTTGTATTTAATGTGACGTCCTAATATGTGGGGTGCAAATAAGGAAAATGACCAGTCTTTACTCTGCATCACGCATCCTGAAATTACTCCAGGGATAGATGAGAGAAATCGATCTGACAGCTGCCTGTGAAGAGCCGTGGCTTTATGGCGGTCTAAAGAAAAGCAGGATTTCTACTTGCGTAACTGCTTTTAGAATTGCGAGCCTTAACCAATATAACATGGCTGATTTGTTTTGTTTTTCTAACAGGGATAATGCCGCCCCCTTAGGTTTTTTTTTTTTATGAAAACGCCAAAGTAAGGCCTTCCCTGGCTAAGAGACTTTTTGTTTTCGATGTTCGATTTCGTAATTTTAAAGCACAGCTGCAAATGTAGCTCTGGGGCCGTTCGCTGGTGTCACCCATACCCTTTAAAAATGAGCTTTATGCTAAGGTTTGCCCCCCCCCCCCCAGGTTCATCCAGGAGATCGAGCAGAACATGGACGCCAGTCAGTCAAAGCAGTGCCAGCTGCGAGCCTTCCTCACCTACTACATCAACGACCTCTTCCTCAACCAGGTGCGAACTGAGATCATCAAGGAGATCGAGGCCGTCACCAAGGTGTCTGACCCCCTCAAGGTCCTGGCCAGCCCCGACACCATGAAGGTACTGGGCGTGCAGCGCCCACTTCTGCAGGTAAGGAGTCGGAGCAGGTTGTCAGGATGGGGCTTTGATTAGTTCTCTGAGCACAGGAGCCTTGGGTGTTTAGCCTAGCTAATCCTCTTTGTCTTGGCTCAGACTGTGTACAGTCGAACCCTGGCTGAGCTGCCCTCATTACTGAGGCCTACGCCAATCCTTTTGTGGATCTGACATGTCGCACTGTTCCGTGAGGACACGTTAGTCTTCTCTTGGTACTACTAGTTTCCTTTGTGTATTTTGAGGTGATGCTGTTAGCACGTTTGCCATGTACCTTTGGGGTCAGGTGTTCGAATCACAGCCACTGGGGCAGCATGCGCAGGCGCCCATCCAGTGCTGCTCCCAACCCCCGGATAAAACGGAAGGGCCGTAACAGGAAGGGCGTCCGGCATCAAAGCCTGTCAAAAGCCAAGGCGGCGTTACATTTGCCGGCAGATCTGCTGGGGCGGAGGTTGACATCTGTGCCGAACGCTTTACATTTGAATGTTGCAAGTTTTTATGATGACATTAAATAGTTTTTTCATTTGCTTGAACAATACTGTCAAATAAGTTCAGCAGAAATGTTAAGTCTTATTAGTGTCCGTAACGTTGATGAGCTGTGAAAAAAATTGTATAGACAGCTTAGAGTTATAACGGGAAATAATTGGCTGCTTACCCCCTATTTGAGTGTTGTCTTACAAGGGAGAACCTGTGAAAGGCCTCCCCTCCTCCTATAATCCCCCTTGGTGGTCACCTCCCCTTATGGTACATGAGTCATATCAGACTATGACTGCAAAACCTCTGATCTTCATGAGAAGTTTCTCATCGCAGGACTTTAACTGTAACTGCTGCTCTAATGTACAGCCTTCGTAGGTTTTCCCCCAAGTATCTTTTCTTGTAAATTCATCAAAAGAGTCCCCTGTAAATCACGGCGGTTCCACACGCCTCTGTACTGACTGTCACTTCTTGTGTTTAATTAGCTTTCGAGCGTTTTTTTATTTTTATTTTTAAGAGTTTTTCTCGAACATTGCTCCAGTGCTCATCTATAATGATGCGTGAGTGTGCGCATGTCTTGAAAATGACAAATGAGCTTGAAGAATGAACTTCAGTAAATTTTGCATTAATTTCGTGTGTCCTAATCATTCTCATTATTAGTCTGAGCGGAGAGCACTTAGCTAAAGTCCTCTCGTATGAGAGCCGTGTGTGTAACGGTGTTTATCAGTCGGCTATCAGCAGAGCCGTCTAATCTCCAACCAGCGGCAGTTCATTAGAGGAAGCCGTCTGTGCCACGACATCACCAGCCTTTTGTTTACGATATCGCTGCCTTTTAACGAGGACTGTGCCGCTGCGCTAATTATCCCACAGGCTGGTGAACAGCCCACCAGGTAGTCTGGCTATCGTAAAGTCTTCCTCTCTTTGTGTCCTTTCAGTTCTGATTAGACCAGTCAAAGAAATGTTGATCCATTCTGACTCTGTGATCCATGCTTAACACTTTGCTTATGTGTTTTATAGACTAAATCTTCCCATGCTCTAAGATACGAGGCCTGACTTAGTGTGCCTGAACTGTAAAGAATTGCTAGCAGTCCCTGCCTTTCGCGGCCTGGATCACGCACGCCCTTTGACGCCTTTCGCGGCCTGGATCACGCACGCCTTTTGACGCCTTTCGCGGCCTGGATCACGCGCACCTTTGACGCCTTTCGCGGCCCGGAGCACGCAGGCCTTTGACGCCTTCTTGCTCGTTTCCTTCAGCACCATGTTCCGCACTTACAGATATGCGTTTGTCTCGTGACATCGGCAGACTCTGTTTGCCTCGGTGAAAACTGGAGCACGCATCCGGCTGCTGGGAAGAATCGATTCTGGCGCCATCCCCACACGCGGCCCAGACACATGTAATTAACGGCTGCTTTCCCGTGCTCTCCACATACCATCAATTAGCATAGAATCACCTGCAGAGGGGCGGTGTGTGGAAGAGGGCAGGCCTGAGTCGCTGTTTGTGTTTCCCTGCGCCTGCCTGTTTGTATGCTGTCCTCCCCTGGAGGGGGTGAGCCTGTTGACTTCTCGGGAACGGAAAGGCGGCTTTTCTTGGCGTTCTCATTGGCGTACTCCGCACTGACTTCGCCTGTTGATGCTTAGGCACTGAGGAATCTTCTTGTATTGAGAATTAATGAGCTCAAACTGTGTTCAGTTATAGAGCAGTGCTCCCGCACTGTGGCTGCGCTGTTTTGTATAACAGGAACATTGCCTGCCATGTGGGACTGTACCCTGCTCACACAGTTGGGACTTAGCTGGGTAAAATGGGTTTCTCGTCATTAAGGCAACCCACACTCACACACTCTGTGTCGGGGAGGGGGGGGGGGCGGCTTCTTTCTCCATGCCA
>JABJVR010047572.1:2773-27223 GCA_025773905.1 Chitala chitala
GTGTGTGTGTGTGTGTGTGTGTGTGTATAAATGTGTTAAGCGGTTTGCTGTTTCAGTGTAACACGAGTCCTGCTAGGGATGTTTACAGTAGTCCACAAACGGTGGTCTGATAAAGCTGCTTGTTTGGTGAGCTGTAGGTGATTAGGGACATTCTGTTGCTTGCCAAGAACACTCGCCTCTTAGCTTTACACTGAACTCCCTGTTTAGTCACAAGCAGTAACAGTCTAGCTCCAAACCTTACATTTGCAACACCGTGTGTGTGTGTTTCGATTCACAGTGCACATGGGTTTAATACTAACTGAACAGTCGTCGTTATAAGTATTAAAAAAATAATTCTCACAAACGATGACCCCTTTGATCTGGACCGAGTTTACTCCTGTTCCATGCTGTGTGAACGTGGGTAGACAATACAGGGCCAATTCATGTTTTCCCAGATTTAAACTGCCACATTTTTTATTATAAATTTGCAAGTAAACATTGGTCTGTTTGCAAATAGAGAATTTATGAATCAAAATATAAACTAGAGCATTACATTTCAGATTTATTTTTTTGCCTTTTTCTATAGTATGGCTGTGTTTTAAGGGTATGCATATGTGAACTGATGACTTGCAAAAAACCCAAAGTGGATTAAAATGCAAAGTGCATGCTTTATTAAATAAAAATTTAAGATCACCAAGTCCAAATATCATAATCCAGATATATTCATATTTAAAGAAGGATTTGAATTCAAAAGTCTTTAAAGGCCATTCAAAACAAGGACAACACTGGTTTATAATAACTAAGCGTTCAGGTAAATTGGCTTTGTGACAAAGGGAGATGGTGACTGAGGAGAATAAAAGGGCTAAATGATCAGACATGTTCACAGGAAACAATACCGTGACTTAAGTGAACAAGGTATATAACGAACATCAGTAATGCAGTTAATAACATGTCAGGTAAATCTTGTGAATGGAATTGTTAAAATCGTTAGTGTCTGATGAGCAGTGTGAAGCTCTGTCAGAGCCACCGGTGGTACAGGCATGACAGCAAGTCTGTGGTGTAAGCTCGTGTTTTTGTGTCTTCACAATAGATACTTAATAAGTGCAGATAAACTAACCCAAAACAACTGAGTAAAGGTAGGGGAGAAGTTATCTGTGCCCAAGACACACAACAGGCAGATATTGGTCAGGTAAGACACTGAACTGCACTGAGCACATGAATGGGGTTCTTCTCATTGTCACCACACTCTCTAATGTGATGTAGTTAGGCAGATGTTATAATCCGTATCTGTAATTTAAAAGCTTTTCTGTTTCACAGTTGTACCCAATTAATAAAGTTTTTTACCCTGGTAAATATATAATTCAATTCAATGTAATGTATTTTTGTATAGTGCATTTTGCAACAGAGGTGCCCCAAGGCACTTTCAAGGAGAGGATGTACAAAGTGATACATAGAGGGAGTCAAAGTAGATGACACAGAGGAGAAGAACCAAAAATTCCACAGTGTGCAGAAAACAGCCTCTGCAGGCCCATGTTCACCTGGCTGCCCAACCCCTATGGACATGCCAGGATTATATATGCCAAAGGCAAATTAAGAACGATGTAACTGAACATTGATACAAAGTCCATCTGTGTGCCAGCTCTAGCTATACATCTCTGCAGTTTTGGTGAAGGCTGTGTCCACAGAGCATGCGGCTCAGATGGTTGCCAAACTGGGCACCGGCTGGACATGTGGGGAGAAGAATAGTAAAGATACATCAGCACAAAAATGAATACTGGCATTCACAGGGCACAAGGGTACATGGGCATGTACAGCAGCACCAACAGTGTCTTACAGTGAACTATGGTGTATGGTGCAGGTAGGAAAAACCAAAGAAAAAAGATCTTCAGAGGGGATTTAGAAACTGAGACAGATTCGGCCTTCCATATGTGCTTGACCGTTAAGTGCCGTATATACTAGTAAAAAAATCCCTAAAATCAGACTTATAATTAACAAGATGCCAGTGGAGTGAGGACAGTATGGGACTGATAATGGCTGATGATTCTGGAAGCTGTGTTTTGAATGTGTTGTAGTGTGTTCAAGGTGTGCTGTGAACTCCTCGAAAGTAGATCATTACAACGTACTACTGTATATAAACATAGCATCCGCTGTTTTCTCTTTATCTTCAGTTCAAAAAAAGATCCATAATTTAGCAATGTCTCTGAGCTGCAGGAAGCACACCTTTGAGATTGCACTAACGAGAACTAAACGAGAGGATTGAATTTAAAATGACACCTATATTATGTGCTGAATTGCTAATGGGAAAGTTCAAACCTGTAGTGTTAAGAGCTGCTTTCATTCCAGCTCTCATAATACTGTTATGTCCAAACACCAGGAACTTTTTCATGGTTTAGTGACAAATATATGCTGTTCATCCATTCTGCAGTCTCACTGAAAAACTGCACCTAGGTGTGGAGCGATACATGACCAGTAGGTTTACCAGACAAGCGTAACTGGGTGCCATCAGTACAGGCCAAATCCAGTTTGAAGCAGAAGTAGAATGATCAATCATACCAAATACAGCACTACAGTCTAGCAGTCACCCCACTGCATCACCTGAAATCATTTTATTGCTTACAACTCTGTTTAAAATCGGTTCAGCTTTATAGCCCTCATGGCTGGGTCAAAAATGGATCTAGTAAAATGTTCATATCCAAATGTAATTGAAAGAAACAGGACCTTTGAAATAGGTCTATAATTGTAAAGTACCTGAGGATCCAGATTCGATTTTTTTTAAAGCAGTAGCCTAAGAATTGCTGTTTTAAACTGGTCGGTACAGTACCTGAAGCCAGGGACGTGCTCAGTAAAAGTCCCACTAGTACCTCCAGCGAGTGATTAAGCAGTTGGATTGGAATGGGGTCGAGCAGAAAGGTGGTGGACTTTGTCTTAATTATCTTGTCTTTTAAAAAAAGTTTTTTTAAATAAATGCTCTAAGGCGTCAGTCACTTGAAAGACACTGAAAACAGCGCACGCACGGTGTTGGTGGCAGGCTTGTAATGGGGGCCTCTTGGAATACATTTGTAGACTAATCTTGCTAATTTTTTTTACTGAGAAAATTCATGAAAACATGAATTCATTTGTAATATTGGAGTGTACTTTTAAGTCCTATTTATTTCTTAATCTGGCTGTTGTCTTAAATAGGAAACGGGTTATGTTTGTTGTTTTCGAAAAGTTCAGAGTAGAAGTTTGAGTGTATAGAATGTTCTGTTATTGTTTTACAGTATTAGACCACGTTGACTGAAACACCTGAACCACATAGTCCACCTGCAGTCTAACTTGCAGCATTCCTGTGTAAAAGCCTTCTGTATATTTGCTAAACGGAGAGCACCTTGTGTTTTTAACCATTTTGGTTTTTAACAAAGGCTATGTAACTGGCTGTGGAGGCAGATTCTGTGTCAACATTTTAATAAAATGTAAAGATTGTTAATCCATTAAGGACTTTCCAAAATACATCATCACAGGCAGTCATCATCGTTTACCCATCTTCTACATCATGTTCTGTATTCCCATCTAAAATTTCACACCTCACAAAAATGAAAAAAAAAAAACAAAACATCTGTTGACACTTGGAGGTCGTATGAAGAATGAAATATTGAGTTTCCTACCATGAATGCTTATCATATATTGCTGTCAGCTTTGATCCTCCATCATTTATAGTAATAAAGGTTAAAATACAATCTTCAAACAGTCACATACAGGACATCTGGTGGGATTAAAACCTACAACATTTGACAACATTTACCCCGTTTCCGTACTGCTTGAATAATTGACATTTATACAAAAAATTTGAATGAAGCTATTTGCTCTTAGCTATATATTTTTTGTTTAGCAGTATGATTCCCAGTGACTATACATCCAAATGTCTGTAGTTTCCCTAAACTGAACCTGGAAATCTATATTTTTAGTTGGCTTCTGCATTCTGTTAATGTATTAATATATTTGTTTCAGCATTGTCTATAATAGAGCCAAGTAACCCGGTACCTGATGAGAGAATAATGTCTGTATTTCAGAAAGTTCTTTAAGGGGATGGATTGAGCGCTCATCGACAGATGACCTCAAAGCTGAGCTTTCCTGTCAATGCCAGCATCACTCATATCATTCTAACCATGCCAATTTATTGAGTTGCCTACTTTGAATGTTTAAGCCTTTTAAAATAATTTCCCTGCTTTCTTATTTTCCTTTGTGAGAGCAACAAAAGAATGTTTTAGAATGACAATAAAATTTGTCTAATCTTCTCAAAGGCTCATTCATTACTGAAACATAAAGAATTAAACGCAAGATAATTGTGTCCCTGTAATTCCTGCTCTTCGGCTATGACTTTCCCAGAAGCAGTTGACATGACTAAGTGATTTGTTTTATTTTCTTTTTCCATACAAAGTAATTGAATGGACAGATGAAAGAATAATCATAGGTTGGCAAACTTGGGAAGAAAGGCGTCCCGTCACTTTAGAAAGAACATTTCATGTGCTTTGTGTAGGTTCTGCTGAAGAGAGAATTTTTTTTCTGCTCTTTTATAATCCCTTTTAAAATACTCATGGCTAATCTCCATGTACAATATAATTACAACAGGGTGACAAGCGATATAGTCTGATTCCAGCCTTATTTGTTGTTTGTCTCAGTTTTCCAAGCTATTTTGCACTCATGACAAAACCAGTGTAGTGTTGTGTGGACAGTTTACTCTATATGGCGTTTGTGTGTCAAATGTTCTCAAAAAAATTATGTAACATTTTTGTCCTTTTGTTAATTAATGCTTGTCGGCATTACTTTGTTACACATACCTTATATTTTTGAGTTGACCGGTTTTGATTCAATTGGTTTCTTTTTATTGGTAGAGAAGTATTAAATATATAGATAACAGGATGCACGCGTGTGGACAGTGATGCTGTGGTAACTGGCTTTGTGAAACATTTCAGATTTACTCAGGGTTTCATGTACAGGATGCGCAAAAATGGGAGTAGAAATTATTTCAATAGAAGTGTAAGAATGAGTTTAGTAGGTGGTGATGGGTACAGACATCCCAGATGCTGTAGCTGAGAACTGCAGGGTTGTGGAGGGGCTGCGACGCCACTGGGGCGTTTTGTCCTTTTATACACTCCTTTTGCGCTGGTGACCTGTAATAAATGAGTCTACTCTGTGAAGTGGCAGTTGTGAAGTGGGGGCAGGGACAGGGGGAATACAAGGTTTTTGTGTGTGTGTGTGTGTGTGTGTGTGTGTGTGTGTGTGTGTGTGCGTGCGCGTGCGCGCGCGTGTGTGTGTGTGTGTGTGTGTGCGTAGATGCTGGCACTTTAATGGGTTGTTTCTGCAATGTGGTCCACATCGGCCCCTGCGGCAAGGTACACCAGAGCTGTGTTTTCCCAAAATTCACGGTCACCTTGTAGCTGTACTGAAGTAACAAAGATCATTCACTTAAACTTAAAGCCGCATAAAAAGCACAAACAGTGCAGCTGGGGTGACTGGAGAGTTAGTACATTGATTTTTATGGTTTAACGTGTCACTTGCTAAGTTGTTTTTAGCATGTTAACAGTGTTGTGTGTATACCACCACAAACACCTTTATACATGCCAAAGACAGAATATGACAAAGGGTTAATTTTTGGCTTGATACCTGTACTCTAATATCACACCAGTGTCAGGATTGTTTCTGCTTTTGTACCTGTATCCCGGGGGGTTTAGTAAACAACTGCACTGGGAATTCGACTGTGACAATGGCAAGACAAACAGCAGCAATGAAGACCCCCCCAGCCCTGCTGCCATGGCTGCTTTGGGAAAAAAATTAACTGAGGCACTGTGCTTTGCTTCAAGTTTAATGAGTGCAGCTGCAGGGGGGGGGGGGCTCAGGGCCTGCTGTTCTCTGGGAGTCCCATCCTCAACCCTAATCCTTCATGTAACACCTCAGGCATACCACCCCCCCCCTCCTGGCAAGGTGAGACACTGTTGCTATGGGATAATCAACCATAGAGGGAGGGGCTAAGGCAGAAGGGTGAATATCGCTCTTTTTCTGCACTGTCTCATGGGTAACTGGGAGGCTTGGCTTTTAGATGGGGGGTAGGGTGGTAGCAGGGGTGGGAAACAAGGGTAGCAGAGAACATGGCTATAAATGCCAATACTCTGCCCAGTAGTGTGACCTGGTTAGTATGTGTCATTTCACATGAAAAACGGAGGGTTTGGAGAAACCTCTCATTTTGATTAACTGCAACTGTTTATTTGCTAAACTCTGGTCTTCATGGATTTAATGAGTTCTGTCGGAAGATGATTTATTACGCTATGTCACTGTTCTCAAAGTTATATGGCAAAATCCTTCTCACTGTAAGAGTTGGTGTTTTTAGTGCTAATTTCTGAATAAATAAGAGTCACCGTGTCTTGCAGTCACACCTCGTCAGCAGTGTGTACAGATGGGCACAGAGCAGGTGATTTTCACGCATGCGGTTTCACAGTAGGACATCACAAAGATGCCTCGAAAATGTACAAGTGTGTGTTTAGGGCTGGTTGAGTGCAAGCTTGGTAACACTGATACAGAAATGCTCTGTGCTCTGCCTCAGGGCATGCCACTTCATCCAGTAACAGTGCCTGCGTAGTTGCTACACTATATTTGTCAAGACTGCCTGCCCAGTCTCTACATGAGTCGCTCTATTCAGCATTGTTTACCTGGTTTTTCTGCTCAGCACTGGGCTTAACAATGGCTCCTTCCAGAACCGATTCTCATTGACATTGCTTGTCATACTGCTACAAATAAGGACTGTGAGGAAACTCTCAGATGATGTCTTTCTTCGTGTAGAGGGGTTTTTCCAGGTGCCACCTCTCTCTGTAGAAGAGCCAGCCTGTGGAGATCTAGAGAAAAACAGCAGATGATGGCTTCAGAATGTTTTCCACTGGTCCACCTATTGGAGAGTTTGTCTGGCACTGTTTAACACTTGCCTCATTTCAGGTGGTCACTGTCCTATTTTGAAGTTGCTTCTAAACGGATTTCCTTTTGCAGAGCTCGACTACCTGTCTGAGGTCAGACTGATTTTTTTGCCTTCATTGAAGCTGAACTAACAATTTAACTTAAGACCAAGATGTTTTATAATCAGGAATATTTTGATGTCCACACTGTCAGGGTTTTCACTGCAAAGCAAAAGCAGTCTCTCATTGGCTCTTATGGTTTGTTCATGGTATGATCTGAGAACTTCATGTTGCTGTTTCAAAATGCTGTCAATTCACATTCATCATGAAAGAGGTGTCCGGCGCTAAGTGTGTTTCTAAAGTCCTGGCCAACCACAGTTATTTTTTTTCATATGCTCATTTTTCAGATGTATGGTTTCATGTACAGTGTTAAGGGCCCTTTGCAGTTCACATTTAATTATGGTATTCTCTAATTAGATTTAGGTTTTCTTCGTGTACCGCAGCAGATTGACTTTATGAGCGGACTGCAGACTGTGTTTATGTGATGTAAAGGCTGTGAGTCTCAGTCAGATTGGACACCCCTACACCCCACATAGCATCATCTTTTAAACACAGCCCCCCCCCCCCTTTTTGGCCCTCACTCATTAGCTTCCAATTAGCACAATTTTTCAGCTGTAGATGTTGGAATTCTTTTAATTAGCATGACATTAAGAGGGGCAAGGTGCTAACGGATCTGGGCACAGCTGCCAAGTCCCGCCAGCCTAATGGCAGCTCTTAGGACTAACCCCCTTGGGGGACGTTCAGGCTGTAGAGTCTCACATATAGGTATGTACGCTATATGTCTATGCACACGTCTGTATGTGTGCGTGTGTGCATGTCAATCTGTGTGTCGTTGTGTGTGTCGTTGTGAGTGTGAACAGAAGTGACTTGACTCTGGACGAGAACATGCTGTACATAGGAGTAACTTTTTGTATGCAGGGATGCTGTTAAATTTATTATTTTTTTTTGCTGTAAGACCCCTGATAAATTATTCAATAAAAAACAGCAGACAACCCTTACAAAGTCTATGAATTATTGCAGCAGCCATAAGTCAGTCTGTTTAAAATTGCTGCACATTGTTATATTTTATAAATATGTCTTATGTAATCTTATCTATAGAATGAATATAAATGTACAACAAAATACATCAATACAGGCAGATAACTGAAAGTGATAATTGGTATAAAGTCGTATAGAAATATTTCAGTCTCTACTGCAAATGGTATGTCCTTGCAGACTTGTAGTCTGGCGTATATAGACATATGTTGTTTTTTCACTTTATGCGGGGACTAACTGGGAGTAAAGAACCATGGTGCTCGAGAAGATGTAGCCCCTGTATTTATGAATAGTAATACAAAGACATGTTTGTTCTCCTCAGTGGCTACAGTGTCATGACACTGAGGTATAAGAAGACTCTGTGTGTGTGTGTGTGTGTGTGTATGTGTGTGTGTGCGCGCGCGCGCATATGCATGTGTGTACCACAGTCAGGGCTACAGCATGTTGTCTGAGACAGTGGTATGCTCGTTGCCTTTTTACTCAATCCTTTTACAGTCTTTGTATGGCTGTCTGTTTCTGTTTGTCCCTCTATTTATCCATTTATCTGTATGTCTCTGTCTCAGTTTCTGTCTGTCTCTGCCTGTCTCTGTGTCTCTATCTGTTTGTCCACAGTGTTGCTGACCCTGTCCTATTTTGATAATGCTCCAGTGAATATTGCTCCAGACATCTTTTTCCATTCCTCTGTGTTTGAAAACAGAGAATTACATACGCACACCATTTTCCATATGATTTTATTTTACTTAGTTGCATTAATCATGTAGGATTATGAACTAATGTTTTTGCTGCCATTTGTAGCCAAGCCTCTGAAAGGGCAGGGCTGATGGGGGCTAAAGGAGGGACCTACATGTTGTTCCTCTGCCTTTTTACTGAGTCCGTACATTTTTTGAGGTTTCATCCACTTTATGGAAGAGTGTGTTGTAATGAGACAGATCGTTTATGAAGGTGGTTTGCACAACAACTCTCATTTCTTCTGTCTTGCTTTCACACACACACACACACACACACACACACACACACACACACACACACACACACACACACACACACACACACACAAAGGACTGTCCATTCAGAGTTCATGTGGCTTTATCCTGCATGGCTTCGTCCTTAAGCAGGCTCCATGCATCCCTTGTTTAGATAAACCATTCAGTAAAATGTGATATTATGGTTTTTTTAGCCATGAGCAAAAAATAAACACTTTTCTGCAGCTGAAAATTGGGCTGTGTATTTGAATTGGAAGGTTTGTGTTAAATGATTATTATTTTGTGTCCAATGACATATGTAAATATGTAGTTGAACAACAGAATTGAATAGAATTGCACTGTATGGTGTTAGGCTTAATTTGTGGTTTCTATATTAATTTTTACAGTACAACATATAATTAAAAGGTTCCAGTAATGTTAACAAACAATCATTTTCATGTAGCTATAAAGGCATCTTGTGGTATCTGAATTTTACTTATTCAGTTTTTTTTTTTCTGCAAAGCCTCTTGGGTTTTGATACCCAAATTTCAGTATCTGGACTGAAAATTCCATATAATGAAAATGCAATCAGAAATGATCCCACTGTATACCCAGTACATGTGTACCATCAGCGGCCTTTTTACTGTTCTTTTCCAGACTTGTGTTCCCTTTTCATGTCAATAAAATAGAAATGTAAATAAAAATTAAATTTGATGTAGTAAAACTCACCATTACCTTTTTTGTCAACTCATACCTTGATGAGTAGAGTAACTGTCTTTTTGTTATTTTAAACTGTGTTGCCACACACTTCCACCATTGTGGATTTGAATTTGTGTGTGTGTGTGTGAGAGAGAACCTTGTATGTTCTCCTTGTGCATGTGTATATGTTTCCACCCTAAAATTTCCTTTCACAGTCCAAAGGCACGCAGGTCAGGCGGCGTGTAAATGGCCCTTAGTGTGTGTTCGCTCTGTGCTGTGGGGTTTTGCTCTTTTCCAGGGTGTACATTGTGTTTTAAATGTTAAATATCTTGAATTCAGGCGTTGACAGGTCTATAGGCCTAAGTGTTTAACATTGTCTCTGCCCTTAGTGTAAATAATATTTGGGAAAATGTATTTTAGGGGATTTTGGATGGGCTGCATATACATAACTATAAATTTTTCTGTTTAAAAATAGCAATTAGGCTTTCATTACCTGAAATTTTTGTATCTGAACCATTTTCCAGAACTGGTTAAATGTGTAAATGAAGGGATTGCTGGATACAGAAGTGAAGTGATGTAAAAGCTCGCTTTGTGAACTACTCAAACGCTTTCTATGGCCTAATCGTGTCTTAGATGCAGTACAAGGAAATGTTTTTTCTCTTTGTATAAAAGTCGGAGCGTTTCTCAGTTTAATGTTAAGTCTGGCAGGTTCTCACCTGACGTGCCCTGGTAAGATGACTTCTGCACAACGTGCCCATGGAGCTGTGAGCTTGCCAGTTTGCTGGATGTTTTCCTCCATTCTTAATAAAAAGAGGCCACTGTGTTTTACTGAGTGCTTACTGTCCAACGTGTCTGCTGGCCACGGCGTCACAGAAAAGGCGTGTGGATGCACGGGTGCTGTGGGAGGGGCACACGTCCCCTCACGGACAGCGAGCTCAACCGCCTCTCTGTGGCCGAAAACCAGCTCTCAACATCTGCTTTTCTCTGTAGTTATTCAGTGTTGTCTTACTTGCTTCCTTTTTTTAACGCCTTGAATATTTACAGGTTAAAAATCGTTTTTAAAACCACTGTTATAGGTCACCTTAATCATCTGCCATGTTTTTATACATCCAAGATCTTAACACTACTACGTGCCACTTATCCGGTCCATTTTTGCAGAATGAGCCCTCTCCATTTAGCTGTTCTCACTCCCCAAATGCATAACCATCTGATCCTCTGGAGTAAATATTAATCAGCAGTTAGTCCGCAAGTTTGTAAGGCTCCTGCTGATGGTTGCACCACACTATGGAGAGCGGTCCTGTACTTATTTACCACATCTCCAGTTGAAACTGATTGCCTGACCTCATATGTAAACCTGGACACTGCAACGCCAAACAGAGTGTTCCTCACATCACCAAAAACAGTCCATTTTGGCGTTCTGTCCAGAAAGTTGTGGTTACATTGTTTTTGGATACATGGTTCTGTGTATGCACAAATTGGGTCTATATCCAGGATTTATCCACTCAGTCCAAGATCCATAAACAGCTGTTCTCTAGTGTGCTACACATGTATGTGCCTGTGTGAAACAGGACCAAAACCCTCATCACATCTACCCCAATCAGAGCTATTCCACTGTTGAAGTGATCTTCATTATTTGTGCTGTAAATTGATATGTATTGTGCACACAGTTATGTACCCAATTCACAGAAAATGTAATATATTTGAAGTCTTAGAAAGTCAGTCCTTATTAGGGCTACTGTGTAATTAGCTCTGAATTACTTAAGGCAGCAATTTCCAACTTTTTTTTCACTGTGGACCAGTTTCACGTAAGACAACTTTCCACAGACTGGCTATTGTGCAGGTGAGCATAATCAGGCGTAATAAATAGGACACACCATAACACAGCGGCATGGGAGCAGCCCCAACCCTAACCCTGCACACTCCGATAGCCAGTAAAATGGAAATATAAAAATGAAAAGTTTGTTATTCTTTCTGTGGGGTCCGATACCAAATAAAATTAAAAATAAAAAGTTTGTTATTCTTTCTGTGCAGCCTGGTACCAAATGATCCAAGGCCCGGTACCAGTCCTCTGTCTGGTCGTTAGGTACCACTGACTTAAGGTTTATGCCTTTGTGGAGGAAAATTTTTGTGATTATTCTTGCTCTTTTCTTCTTTTTCTGTCTTTTGTCATTTTCTTTGTTTCCCTTAACAGCCTTAGTTCCTTACTGACTTAATTCCTTACTTCCTTACTGACTCCAATGTTCAGATTTTTTTTTGTTTCCTGAATGAAGTACACTGATTTACCTTCTCTTGTCAAGTGACCACACCTGCAGATCTAGTCTTCAGCCTGTCTGTAAACACATAATGTGGCATGTTCATAGGCTGAGGTCAGAGGTTGAGGTGTTGACTGTTGATTTGGCCCCATAGGTGAGTGTGTCCAGGTGACTAGATTGTTAAATGAAGTATGATTCTGTGAAGTATGTGAGTGTGTGTATTCCCCACCTCCCTAACACACACACACACGGATATTAGTGACCACCAGTCAGTGACATACCCAGCCCCTGTGTTTCAGCTGCCTCTACTGTCAGATGCCTCTGGCTAACATGTTTGCAGCCTGGCTCAGGAATGTTAATGAATGAAGTGTTATTGGGGGCAGTTGCAGGAGGGGTTTGTGGATCTGTTATCATCTTCTTTTTCCTGCCACCATCTGCTTCCGCTTTTCTCTAATCGACTTAATTAGAGCAACAATCCCGACAAAAGTGCTCATTAAAACTGTGCTCCAGCATGCCATTAGACAGGGTCGACAGGATAGTGGTGCTGGTGGAGTTGAGAAAAAGCTGTCCTCACACCAGGTATTTACCTCCAGGCTCCTGTGTCCTGCAGTGAAGCTCCAGTGACTCTCAGCTCAGGCAGAGCGGCTTCAGCAGTCTTGACTGTATGAAACTGAGTTCTAATACAGGTTTATCCAGAATAGGTCTTTACAAAACCCTGTTCGGCACAATGAGGATTGCTGGCTATGCTTGCCACACTGTATACATGCTGTTAGCAGCTGAGGTTGCTACACTGTAGCTGTTTCAGGGTCTTTTCCGGGTGTGCAGTTGTTGCCTCTGTTCATACATGTTGTGCACACCGTAGTGTGCATGGAGCTCTAGTAAAACCATGTACATACTCGTTTTAAGAATGTCCCTCTGAGAAGGTTAACTCTGAAGTGTATTGGGGGTCAAGGAATAATATGTACTTGAGAACGGAGTCATAAATTGTCAGGATGCAGTTAGTTAGAATAGTACTGCAAAACTATATATATATATAACAAATATAACAAAACTCCTCTTTAATAAAAACTCTTTGACCCCTTCTTGTTGCCATGTATATTGTATAGGAAAAGGCCTCACAGAGTATAACAATAATGAAGGGCAATGAGAAGTGATTTAATGTGCAGAACAGGCCCTAGTAATGCACTATGTTCTGCCCTTGTGTTATGGAGAGATACAGCATGTGTACTTGGTCCTGGTACCATGGAAAGGTCAGGTACAAAAGGGCCTTGAATTGCCATGAATGAGCCCATAATGGTAACGCTGAGGACCATGGGTAAATAAAAGTGTGGAAGCAGAGGCATAATGAAGTGGGGGGGGGGGGTAGCAGTTGGCAAAGTTAAACTGGCTGTTGTGTTCTGGTGTCAGACATTCACTTCCACGTCCCAGCTCGGCCAGGAGAAATGCCACTGGGCTGCACTTCACCCGTCAAACTGGCATCTTTGACAGGATTTCTGACTAAAAGGCCATGCTTGGATTGGCATGGGATCTTTCGGCTGTTCAATGTCAAGTCTGTGCATATTATTATTTTTTTTGCACTGTTATCATCCAGGCTTTTTGAAAAAGTAGAATTTTTGCTTTTCATTTGTTTTGTCTTTTGCATTTTTTCTGTTTCTTAAAGCGTACGCATTACGAGAACAGTATTAAGGGTAATGAGGAACTGGGATGAAAATGGTGAAAAATACAAAGTGAACAGAATAAACAGGGACAGTCTCAGTGCTGGGTATTTATGTAGATGGTAATGCAGTTAAGCCAGTGTAGTCATCTTCAGAATAATAATGGGATCCTCAGAAAACAAAGAAATATGGACCCAGCCCTTTGTTTTTTGTTCTGCTTATGACAGAGGTAAGTTACTAGTGCGTTTAGTAAGGATTCCAGGAGTGGCTTTGGAATGGCTTCAGGTCTGTCCGTGTCTCGTTCTCTCGTGTCAGAAAACCCACAAAAATGGCAGCTTATTTTTAAAATGTAAAAAAAGCAGGACATTTTAATTTAACTGCAAGCAACTTGGTCCACTATTCTTGACTGAACCAGGAACATGAAGCTAAGAAACAGGATTGTGTTTCCGGTTGGTATTGAGGGAGCATGCCCCTTGAAGGCCTTTCTGTGCACGCTGTTCCTGTCTGGGACCACTGACATCTCTCATACACACATGCTTATTTCTACATGATTATGACTTTTTTGTCTTTATGCAAATATATATTTTATTATTTGATATGCTTTACAGATAAGATGTAAAATGGATACTTCTGTGCAATCTCGTTTGCTGTTTTAAGGTTTGTTTTTCTGTTCCTCTTGTGAACTCTTGTTTTTTTTAAATGGTTTTCCCCAGTACATGGAGAGCTGCGGCATTATGGTGCAGATACTTTCCTTTAGTGAATCTGGAGTGGAAAATACTCCTTTGATCACGTGCCTTTTACGATGATCAAACAAAATTGTCAGTTTGTGGCTGGGTGACAGTGACTAGTGTGTGTAGAGAGAGGCCGTCAGAAGCCTGTGACTTGGAGAGAGCGATAGTCTTCTCAGGGCGATTCTTCATGAGTGTTCAGCTGACCATTTAAAATGTTGTGTCAGATTGTTGTCAGGCCTTTCACAATCAAAATGATTTTTAACGTCATCAATCTGTGTACTACTGTAAAATTACTCCAACAAGGTACAGGAAGTCTTTTCTGTTAAAATGATGTTCCTAATTCAAGATGTCTAACATGTATTATATATTAAATATTTTTTTCACCATACATAACAATTTATAAATAGTTTTCTGCCCACCCTCTCCAGACATGCATTGCATGAACAAAGCCTTTTTCCATATGATGCACTGTGTTAACTGAGCTTTTGTTCTGATTAATTATGTCCATCTCTGTAGTGAAATGTTCTGTTCATGTGGAATGTCTGACGCATGGACATGGTTTGAAGGTGGACAGATGCCTCACTTCATGCAGAAATAGAGGATGAAGCCAGGGAGGGCAGTGATATTAACATGCAAACTCAAAATGCAGTCAGAGCTCAATTTTCCATAAAACTGGAGTGGTTAATTTGCCGAGTGCTCTCACGTTTTACATGGGCCTTCCAAGAATCGTATCAATGCGTGTGCGTTTTCATTTCAGTTCTAATGTAGGACATGCAGTTGAACAAGTACAATTTACATAAGTGAGTTTGCACAGAGAATGGCCCCAAGGACAGCACACCGTGAACATGTGAGCTGGCAGTCCTCCTGAGTTCAGGTGGGTACCTTTACATACGCTTGAGGAAGGCAAGTGAATGAAATCAGAGAGCATTATGGGTATGTAGTGCCTCTGTGTCTGGAAATTCACTTCTATTAGTCAATTTGAATGAGCGATTTAAGATGAAAAGTCCCCATAAAAGTTCCCCTGCTGTCCGGTTTGAGCCGACAGGTTCGGTGAAGTGTAATTTTAATGCAGCAGACAAACAGGAAAAGAACAGAGTTTTGAAGCGCATGTTTGCTGTGTGAGCATGTATGTGCGAAGCGTGTGTGTCTCACGTGGAGACGCCAGTGGCTGTCCTTATCCGTGCGGTGTGATTAGTGGTGACGGTGCACATCTGTTTGCGGCATCTGCGCACTGATGAGGGAGAAGAAGAGCCGAGGCTTCATAATCCTTCTGACATGCTGTTCCCAGAGGCTGAGCCTGAGGTGGCCCAGGGTGGGAGGTGCGCTCTTGTGGTTTGTTAGCAGGTGAATAAGGAAATGCCTGGTTTTGAATGTTTGGCTCCTAATTAGTCACATTAGCCCCAGATCAAAGAAGACAATTAAGAGAACTCTTTGGTTGGCCGGGCAGGCGAGACAGAAGCCTCATTTGCATGAGAACGAATGCTGGCAGCAGCTCATTACAAGGAGACAGAACAATGCGATGGGCTAGATTGGCCAGATTGCTCATCAGACGCGCAATTCCAGCAGGGACAGAGAGACATAAGCGCTCTCCTTTTTCAGGCTCCAACCCTGTGATCCACTCATGCAGCAAAATCAAAAATAAAAAGGACCAAAATCATTTCCTTTAACCTGAATTCACTCAAATTTAAAAGGGACAGAAAGGCCCATATCAGATTTGAAACAAAGTGATAGGACGGGTTAGTACTGGGGGCTGCTGGGAGGATATTAGTACATTTGATCAGATACATATTACAGACTCAGTTTAATGGGATTCTTAACCTTGCCATTAAAGTGATTGTCTGTGCTCTTAAACTGCACAGATTAACATATACATCTGCAACCCCATGTCCTCGAAAGCCTTAATTACAAAAGTGGATCAATGCCTGCTTTGTTGTGTTAATAGCCATTTAAGATAATTATCATTCAGTACATAAGAAGGGAGCATTTTTTATTTGGTCACCTGAAAACTGTTGAAATGAGACCTTTTGTTTTTTTTTTCCTCTCCAATTTTCTATAGAACAACGCATAATTCTGTGGGACCTCTGCATTACTCTGTCTCTGCAGTAATGCTATCACGCAAAGTGTGAGACAAACCAGAGCGCTGCATACTAATTCACAGACGTACCATTGTTTGTGTCTCATTGTGTGAAAAGAGAAAAAATCTACTGACAGCGCTGCTTCACACAGTGCTATAGCTGAAGTTCAAGCAGGCATTCATTGGACTCTATTACCTGACTTGAAGTCAAGGCCCATGTTCTCTTCCCTTAGTTGTGGTCTTGCTGTGAGACTCTTTGTAAAGCCCCCTGCTTGTCTGTCTACTTGTCTTCAATACTCAGGCTGCTGATGGAAGTTGAAAGCAGTCAACAAAATAGCTTGTAGTTTCTCATTCAAAGAGGTTACCCTCCTGCCCTTAACAGCAGAGGTCGGGCTGACAAAGAGGGCATATTTTTGATGATCTCTCCGTCTAATATTCTTCTGCCGCCCAATTTCATGGAACACAAACCAACGTTGACCTGAGGTTAAATGCTGAGGCTTCCAATGATTTCTGGCTCATTAATGCTTGCTAAATTGAGATAAGCATATTGGTCACGTATAACTACATTGAAATATAAGTTAGTGGTAGATGTTGTATATAGGTTTATATTTCATCCAGTCCCCTACAAGCTTAGGATGAGTCGGACGCCTTTCATATAGATGGACTCCTGGACTCTTGCATAATCATGAAACTGGTGTTTGGAAGTAATTCGTTATTTGTACAAAAAAAGTAGGAGATACGTTGGCTTGAATTTTGAAAACTAATGTGATTTGTGATACTGTCAATGGGTAATTGTAGTTAAAAGCTCAGGTGCCAGCTAGCAGACTTCAGGAGTTGGCTTGTGAGTAAAACAATAAAAAAAAAAATGCTATAAATAAAAAAAAAAAAAAAAAACGTTTCCCGTTCAGTACAATTCCTTTTGAAAGACATGATTTCTGCAGCGGTCGCACATCAATGCTCAGCATAATCCAGCTCTCTGGATTTATTGAATGAATTACTTTAAGCATTTGACATACTTCGTTCCTAGCTGTTTGTCCTCGGTTATTTTTCCTTTTTGTTTTTATTTCCTTTCTTCCTTTTGTTCTGCTATTAACTTTATCTTCCCATTGTATTGTCATGGGTTTTTGTTTTCTAACATTTCAGTTTTTCCTTCATTACTAAGAAACAGACATATTTTGTAGTTGCTGTTATCTTTATTACACCAGCTGCGCCAGTATTGCAAAGTAGTTGGAGTCAAAGCATTGCACCTAAAACATGGTACAAACCTTAAGCAGGGGATAATCTTCTTTATTCCCCGTTAAAAAATTCTCTTTTTCAATTAGAAATACACTTTTCTTTCATAATTCTACCAAAGCTGTCAAATGGTGTGGTAAAACCATTGTGTGGAGCAATAAGAGTAGTTGTTTTTGACCATTATGAAATTAGTCACATTTAAGTACTTCTGTTTTGGTTTGTGCCCCCCGACATTGTACATGGATTCCATGTGAACAGCCGTACAATTAGATTGTGTTGGATGTCAAGACCCGATTGTTTTGTCAGTGTTTGTCATTTCAGTAAGGATAAACACACACAGGCTTTACTGCACTGGCCATTTATTGTAAACTGTGTTCGGTTTATCACTGGAAAAAGGAGGCTGCCACCCCAGGTTACTTGACAAAAACCATTTTACCGCCTAAAATATCCATCAAGAATATCACAGATAATTTTCTGTAATTTGTAAATTAGTTTTCTGACAACAGTTGATAACAGTTGTTCTTAAGTAAGTCATATCCTTGTTTAAAATTTACTTCTGACACCTTGCTTGCTAAAAATCTAGGTCCAATTCAGAAGGGTGTAATAATTTGCCACTGATGTTTGCAGCACAAATGTGACACTCTGCTGTTTAGGAGGCCTCTAGTATAGGGATGCACCCAGCAAACAAAGGACATTCCCAGAACATTCACTACTGTTCCCAGAATGTTCTGGATAGGGTTTTCTGTTTGCTGGCTAACAGTTCAGTTCCCCAGTGACGTCAGCCACTTGTCGCCTGTTCAATTAATTCCCTTGGTCATAATCCATATCTTTGACTGTCATTTAATTAAATCCATAGCAGCTGTTTTATTGAACGCAGCTCTCGGCCAACCCCTGGACCCACTGGGCTTTGAATTGGCTATTAACAGCACGGTGGACTGGGAAAACCATAAATCTCCCCTTGCGGAAGGTTCCCCCCTCCCCTCTGGAAAACAGCAGATTAATGGCGTTCTATCAGGCCTCACTGTTACCCACAACTCACTCTTAGACATGGAAATTGAAGCTGCCAACCTCTTCACTGAAGGCAAAGTTCAGCGGTGCTTCCAAGGTTTCTCAAGTGGGATCACAGATCAGTTTGCAGCACGACTATCAGCCAACTTAGCAAATGCTGAAAACTGCACGGGACAAGTGGTTGGGTAGTGGATGGATAGGAACATAAATACATATTGTTATGCTCGTTATTTCTCTTAATTTAGTTTTGGTATAATCGTGAATTTTTAACCCAAAAACCGTTGCAGAACCTGGTCCTTACTTAACCTGAACTACTACAGCAAAAACATGTTTTCTTTTACTGAAAGCACATTTCATTACATGTGTACTTTGTGTCCTTTTCTATAGGCTCTTTTGCATGAAATGTTGCACAGTTTTGCTCCTTTATATAAAAACATTACTTTGTGTGACCCTGACCACAGTGTTGTGCATATTGCAGTGTGCTAAATTGTGCAGGTAAGCAGTTATTTTATTGCGTTTTCAGGAGGGCACTTTTGTGCTGAAGCAGACATGAAGGCACAGACTGTCCTCCTTGTTTTTTCCCTTGTCTGTGTGTCAAGGCTCTCTCTTCAGTTTCTAGTCCTATAAAGTACAGACCAACAAAGAGCACTGTCATGGTGTCCTGCTTGGCTGTTCACAGAGCACAGCTACCTATCTGCACTGCAATTCATCCCCTGTTTCTCCAGACCTCTCTCCTCTTCTTCCATTGTTTCTTCTATTTATGTTGACTACATGGCGGTTCCTCCCTACATGCTGTCCTTTCTTGTTAATGTAACTCACAATGAAAACCACAGTTTCAGGTTTTTGCACTCGATCTCTTATTTTTGGTGTCAGCAGGATGACATCAAAAGTTAATTCACTTTTTTTATAGCTCTCTGTTGACATTTTGTTACTTGTCACAGACATAATGGTTGTAAATAACAAGAATCACTGTTTGTACAAGTCAGTTAAATCTATGTATATGTTTAAATGAGCAGAATTGACTCAACTACATGGGATAGGAAAAAAAAAAATACACCACAATGATATGGAAAAAGAAAACTGGTGATACGAGAAAATGAAGGTGTCTGCAGCAGACAAAACGGAGTCCAAGAGAGAAAACACCATACCAAGGTGTAGCTAATTAGTTTAGGAGGCCACCAGTGGTTACCTTTCCCAGAGAGCAAAGAGTTCATCGCACACCTCACATAATGATGAAGTGTGGCTCCCTGCCACCTTCCCCATCTTTCCCCAGGTGCTAACAAAGAGAGATACCCTTCTGCTGTCTGTTCCAGCTCTGTATGTCAGTGTCTGAGAGCCATGGGTCACTTTTCACAGTAGAACAAGGTCTTTCCCTCCCTGAGGCTGATGCAGAAAGAAAACACCATAATGGATAGACTTTATTTTATTGATCGGTTCAGGTGTTACTTTTGTGTTTTCATACAGAAAGGGCCACAGGAGTGAAGTAAACCTCAAAGACAGGCTGCCGTTTGCCTTATAATAATAAAGTACTTGGAGTTTTCTGATCTATAATTTATCTTTTTGCTGTATATGCATTGACTAGTGACATAGGAAAAGGCGGATGGCACCTCACTGTATTGTATTGCAGTTGCCTCTTTGTACTGACCATTTGAAGCTGTTAGAAGACGGCCAATACACATGTGAACACTTAATGATAACAACACCACAGCTGCTGTGGATCAAAGCACAGGTGCTGCAGTAATTGGATAAAGAGCAAATGATCTGGAAAACAATAAAAAAGACAGAAAAGTCAGTGCAACTTTGACCAGTATTTATACCCAAAATTTTCCTTTCTGTGATATGCCTTTGTCTTTTTTTTTTCCTCAACTGAAAAGAATGTAAATTGGTATCAGATGATATCGTAATCTAATTACACTACTCACCAAAGCCATTATAAGATGGTCTAGCAGACATATTTCAAAGTTAACGTTACACAAAAGGAACATTTCTTTTGATCTTTTCAGTTCTTGCACAGTTGATGTTTACTTTTTGCTAATTGCTAATTGCCTAAAATAAAGAAATTTCAAGTAGCATGGCAGTTTGAGATTAGACACATTAATATGGTCTTCTCCTTAAGTTTGATTTCTATGAGACTGAGTTTGGAGAAGGTCTCTAGCTGCACCGCTTCATGTCCTTTGTTTTATGATTGTTGTAAAAATGAAGAGAACGCTCTGTTATAGGATCTGGCTAAAATAGATCAGTTGAAGATGTCTAAGCTAATATCACGGTTTGAAGTAGACAGGCCTCATTGTTTCCCCTGTGTAGTGACTGATGAAAATAGATTAATGATTTCTTCTTTATAAAAATATACACATTTTCACATAGTCACAGTAGCCTTTTATTATCTTCCACATTATTTCTGTAGAAGAGAAATGGTGGCCCATTTCAGGCCCACATTGCCTGTAAATGGGACTTTATTTTTTACTGTTTAGTGAAAATCAAAAATGTTGCTTTAGTATTGAAACAATTGTATGATAAATGAAGGTTGTGGTCTTAAGGAATTGTCTAGTTTCATGTAATTCCAGCCCCTTTTTATACCTTTATATGTTTGTTATATAAGTTTGTTGCTCATTTTTGACTGTCATCTTTGGCTGTCTCCAAAATCTTGAAATAAAACTTTGTATTTTTCTAATGATAATTTGACAAAAAAAAAAATCCATTATTATTTGCTGCAGGGATAGACTAGGAGGGGGGGTGTACAAAATATTTATGTTGAACATTATTATATTTTTAACAGCAGGTGTGTCTGATGGCTATCCACAGGTGTGTCTGCTGGCCATCTACAGGTGTGTCTGATGGCCATCCACACGCTAAGTTAGCTGGCTGCTCTGATATTTGACAGTGTCCAAATTACCAGTCCAACTATGATTTACTATATAATTTCTCATTTAAGTTAAACAACCTTTTCATACCAGACATTGTTTCTGTCTGTGTCGTTATTAATTTACCTTCAATTTATTTATTTTTTTTGCCTTGACAGGGATCATGCTGTTATTTTTATTTAATTGTGATATATCACTAACATTTATAGTAGTCTTGCTGTCCACTGAAAACTTAATAACCGTTATATGATTCAGTAATTCAAACTTAAACATTCTTACCTTTGAAAGCTTTGAGGAGACAAAAAAAGAAAAAGAAAAAACGGCACGTGTTGCTGAAGTGCTCCTGTGCTTGTACACACATAGGGAGCTCCCCTGCATATGTGTGTGGGACATGCTGAAAAACGTTACAACTTATTAGATTTGTGTTTAAGCGTGTTGTGTTTTTTTTTGTTCAGTCCAGCTTTTTAAGACAAGCACGTTTTGTCCTTTTTGTTTGTCGTCTTGCTGGTGAGAATCCTGGGGCTGTCAGCGAGATGCTCGTGTTTCCTCCTGTTGAGAACTAAGCGTTATTAAGCGATGGTTTGAACAACTGTGGATCACAACGTGAGAGAGGAACCATGTTGTCACATAACAAATATCTGTACCGTGACAACGTTGGGACATGGCTTTGCCATCACACATACTGATTTTCAGATGATGTATCATAATGTATGCTACGAGATCATTCCAAACCTCACTGTTCTCAGTAAGCATGTGTTTGTATCAACACTGAATTCAGTGCCTCATCTGTTCATTTTCCCTGATTAAACATTAATTCAAGGAATGACAGTGTCCAAATTACCATATGTGTTTGTGTGGTTTCTGCACCGTTTCCTTCACATTACTGTCAGACACCGTGGGGTCAAGGGAGTCATTGACAGCACATCCAAAAAAGTGTTGTCACAGGTTAGTTAGTTTGTGAGAATGGACATGATTTCATATTGATGTATTGCAGAGTGACTTTTAAAAAATAGTTTAAAAATGTTAAAATTTGGGCCAAGTTACAGAATTACAATTCTGTAACTTGGCCCAAAGAGTTACAATTAAGAGGCATGGGCATTCTGCTTATCCAAGAGTGAATCATGATGATGCCTGTACATGCAGCAGAAAGCTGAATCATCCAGGGAGAATCAGGGCTTTGTCAGTGTTTGTTGCTCAGTGCTGTGACATTGGTGCACTGTACTGTGAAAGGGACATAAATCTATCCAGGACTCAAAACCTGTGAAGTGATTTGAATAGATGCGATCATCATGTCAAGTGCAGATGGAGAGCTGCATTAGTCACAGGTCTTGTACCTGTTCCCACTGTAGCTCTGCTTTGATTGTCCCCTGAGCCGTCACCTGCTAAACAGCACTCATTAGCAGCAGGTTAGCATCATTGTGTGTATATTACACTATTCTTGCATGGAGAGTGCTTAATGCCATTCTGATTGTACAAGTTGTATAGTTGAAAAGAGGAAGGAACTTCTTACACTTCCTTTGGCATTGTCATTGCCTGTGTATTATGACCAAGGCTGTAACGTGCATTTCTAACTCAGTTTTGTGGGCTGTATAGAGCAATTGCAAATCAAACTGTTTCAGCTGGAGTTTAAAATGAATTCATTGAGTCCTTTATGGACAGTTTTTACTAAAGATGGAAGCTTTAGAATTTTTTTTTTTGCTTTTTTGGCAATGTGTGGGATGTGAAGACAATTGGCTCATTTCACAATCCAACAGTTGTGGCCATATTCTGCACTCACACTCGTGCATGCACACACTTTGGTATTTTCACTGTCTCTGAATGTCGTTGTTCTGACTGCACCTTGGGAACGCCGGGCCCCTGTTTGCAAAGAGAGGCAGCCCATGTGTGAACCTTTCCCTCTACACTATTGTTATTGTGCTTAATAGCTAAAAGAGAAATGTTGCTCCCTCAAGAACTGATGCAAAATGTGTGCACAGAAAAAAAAGAAAATGAATAAATAAAAACTAAAGATCTTTGTAGGAGCGCGAGTGTGTTTGACAGGTTACTGATAAACAGTAAAGACTTCAGTTGCTTTATTGTGGGCTAAATTCAAATCATGTTCTCTCTGAAATATTTGCTTTGGCAGAGAGTCCTATTCTACATATTGAAAGAAAAAAAAAGTTTAGTTACCAGCAACCGGTTTTCAATAAGTATAGATGTGAAGTTATTAAATATCCATCACTAAAGATCACATCTTGATACTTAATACAAAAGGAAACGTGAGGTAAATGGTCATTCACTGCATCACCTACAGTGAGTAGTGCTGTGTGTTTATTCTGGTGTTTGTTCTACAAGGTGCAGTGTACGTTTTCACGTCATGCTCAGTACATCACAAGTGTCAGCCCTGGGCTCAGGTATTGATTGCCTGCCACCCACTGGCTTTTTCTTGGCCTCTAAATAATGGACTTGCCCTCTGTGAGCGTTGTACCTGTGGTGGGTTCTACATGTGCCAGTCGCCTCAGTTTGCTCAGCTTTTGGAATCGATCTGCGCTGTTAGTTGTCTGCTGAGGTAGAAAACAGTCACCAGTGTTCAAAGCTCAGAGTTTGGTGTTTCTGATTTCCCGACAGAAACTTTAGTGCCTTTGTCAGCACTTCTCCCGGTCTACAGGAATACGTGTGTGGATGAGTTGTTACCTGTTACCTGTTTTGGCTGCCTAGGTAGAGCCATACTCACTCTTTAAATTTTAAACAGCCAGCATTATCTCAACAGAGTAATGGCTACATGGACCTGAACTGTTCAGCCCCAGGCCCATATAGTGGCAAGTCTTGTTGTACCGTGCATTCAGATTGCACGTTATAATCTGGCTTTTACATGTTGGAGATTAAGCAGACTACTGCATATTAATTACTGTATTTCTCCTAATTAATTCAATTCAATTTATTTTTATATAGCGCCTTTCGCAATAGCATGCCTCAAAGCGCTTTACACAGAAAATTGAAGA
>JABJVR010047573.1:405-27222 GCA_025773905.1 Chitala chitala
TTGGAAATGGCTGGTGACATCATGAATTTGTTATAGAAGCCTCACCTTTGGAAATGGCTGGTGACATCATGAATTTGTTATAGAAGCCTCACCTTTGGAAATGGCTGGTGACATCATGAATTTGCTATAGAAGCCTCACCTTTGGAAATGGCTGCACTGCAACCCAGCTCATGTTCCTCACTTCTGCAGTCACCAGTGGCTTTTGAAACCCACAGATCCACAAGTAATTACCAGCAGCACCACTGACGACCAGCCAGTTGGAATTTAGTTTGGTTTGACCCTCTTGGGTTTCACTTATTTTGCATTACCCAGAGTGTCCAGTCTGTTCCTTTCACCTCGATATGCAAAGAAAAAAAATTCAGGTGGAAACACATTTTAATATGCCATTTAAATTACTTGTGTCATTTGAAGTTTTCTGCATTTCAGGCTCTGAGCTTTGAGAAGATGAGTATATGCTTGTTTTTAACAATTTTCTTTAATCCATCCATCCATCTTCTGCCGCTTATCCGGGACCAGGTTGCAGGGACAGCTTTAATTTTTTATTAACTATTATACTAGTTAACTTCAGAAAAAGATGCAGTTAATAAGAAGAGAGAGGATGTATGGGATCCTGTTGGTCCCATACTATGAGCATAACATTGTCATCCAGCTCCACTCCTGTCTGAAGCTGCCTGCTAGGCTGAAGCCGAGGTCAGCTTCTCGCACGTGCCAAAACATCACGCAAGTTCTCAAGACTCACTTATTTTCAGGTTTTATTACTAAACATGACATGAGCATGAGATGAGGTTTTTATGAAAAAACACACACATACCAAGATGCGTTTGTTTTATATATAATGTGCAAATTTTTTGAGTAGCTTATCCGACAAACTGGATAAAATATTGCTACAAGTTCACACAGCAACAATATACAAACAAATAAAACATCAGAATAAATATGTGATGGAAGTATATACAATACTATCCAACATCGCCTCACAGAGGGCCGGGAGACCATGTACAAACACTGTATACAAATAAAGTTTTCTGCACCTATGCAGAGTTACAGACTCTTTTCCACTGCAGCAGAACTAGACGGCTTGGTCTGGCTGTCTTTGCCCCACCGAAACCATATCTGTAGGACGAAAGACAAACATCCTTCGGTAAGTGACCTGCGCACTTTGACGATCCCTGAAGATGAGGTTCAAACCTCAACAACACGCATGTAAGAAAGGCCTGTGTTTGAGCGAATGTGAATAACAGTGAAGTTGCAGATATTTGTGGGAGATCTGACTGGGCTGTACCAGCTGAGGGGAAGTGGAGCAGTCCTCAGGGGGCTTCGCCTTGCTGAGGGTCAGGCTGAACATTTTCGTACACCGGGTACAGTGGGTTTTCCTGTTCATTATACAGCTTTCGGGCCCTCAGAACGTCTCGCACACACTGGTGAAGGTAGATGTACTGACACTGTGGGGAGGGGGGGGTGCACCTTGTGAGAACCTCACACACTGCTGTAAACTCTGATTATGTATTGCCGCAGCAAGCATTGCAGTTTGTCACTTTTCCACGCAGCCTGAGAATATACCTACGCCATTGGTTTTCACACTGTAGATAAAAATAACAGAAAGGAATGTAAACAAAACACATGCCAGGCTGATTAAAATCATTTTTGCCTTGGGATGCGGTTCGACTTGAAAACGGTGGCCTGTTCTGTGCCCCGGCAGCAATGTGACAGTGTGACTAAACTTTAGAGAAATGTCATGTGGTTGTGGCTGTTTCTGCCGGTGCCCAACGGGGACGGAATGGTCACCTCGGTCTGCACCATGTGGGAACGGTGAAGCCGTAGATCAAAGACGGTGCCGTAAATATCTATGGTGTCCTTGGTGTCAAGATGCTGCAGCACTCGATCCAGGGAGATGAAGGTGCCAGTCCGGCCCACCCCAGCACTGCCAGAGAGTACACACACACACACACACACACAAAGCTCAGCTGAGGGCACGCCCTACAACATGAAACAGACCTACTATTGGCTCTTTGTTTCCTTCTGTAATTATCCCAGTTATTGTTTTAAACATGTAATTACTCCACAGTCTTGTTAATTACACAGCACTGCTCAACCGTGTTTTAGGTCCTGATGATGCCTACTGCCTGTAAGGAACTTTACAGATGCAGTTGCATTCTATAGGTACGGTTTTCTGAGAAACGTGTCAGCTTCTTAATTAGCACAGGGAGCCCAATGACAATATAACAAAAATACAGCAGGAGGAAGGGACATGCAATCGATTGTGTTAAAAATTAGGATTTTGATGTCACTGTTGCTAAGCTGACCCAGGAAGTATGCAGCACTGTGTTGAGTGGCGGACTGCTCACGTTGTGTACTGGAATAACTGCTCTACATTGCTGCTCCACAGCCTCATCAACGCCGCAGCGTGCCATGCATGCCAACTTTAGACATCCCTCCTCTGTCGTCGCGATACAGGAAGCGACATACTGGCACGTGAGGTCCGTGACACCGTATCCGCTTACCTGCAATGAACCACCGTGGGCCCGGAGCCCGGCGTCCTGTTCACGTAGTCGCGGACTGTCCTGACGAACTGGATGAGTGACTCTGTGGTCTCGGGGACACCATGGTCAGGCCAGACAGTATAGTGGAAGTGTCTCACCACCCTGCATTGGCTGAGCTGGTCTTCCTGGGGACAGGTAGGGCACGGAGCTTACAGTCAGAGACTTGTCTTTAGTGTATGATAAACCCCATAATGTGCAACACTATGAATGCTATGCACAATTCAATGTTTTGGACATTTCTGCTGTACCAGAGTGCGTAATCTGAGTTAATTTAAATAAATGGCTGGAGTGATTTTTTTTTGTGAGGACAGTGAGGTATGGATGTTCTTGTGGATGCCCGTAATTTTAACTGCCAAGTACATCAAAGATTCAGGTGAACTTAAAATTATTGGCACTGATACTGCAAGTCATCCCTAAAACAAACTGGACTGCAAAGCTCTCTGTGGGGGGAAAATAACATTTGCCAGAGCAGAGCTGGTGTCTGTGCAATCCACGGGGTCTCACTTACGCTTGAGATCTTGAATTCACGAATGGTCCACTCTGGCAGAACTGACTCGGAGAGCATCTGGACCACAAGGTCACCGTAGTAGAGTGGGTCCTGATCGAAGGGCCAATAGTGGTCGCACTTCACCTGTCCAGAGGGAGCGTGAATGGACACACCCATGGGAGTGCGACTGTCAGAGAGAGGGGCTTTGTCAGCTGCTTACCCTGCCTTTTTCTATGCACTGCGTCACCATGACAACGTTGTGCACATGCTGCTCCCAGACCATCTTCCAGAAGTCGTCCTTGGTCCCTGGTAGCGGCCCCTGTGTGGCGATGTACTCTCGCCTGAAGTTGTTGCCCTGATGTGGAACGGACAGCAAGGATGCTCAGCCTAAACGCCACAGAGTGGGGCGACTCTCAAATCCACCATTCAGTCTGTTCACTTCTTTTCCATAACACTTTATGTTCTTCTCCTGTAATCCAGGGGCAAACCATAAACCTGACAATAAGAACGGCTTTCAAGACAGCCCAGATCCAACCTTTTATACAATCAAAACTAATTCAATCAGACAGCCTCTTTGATTTTAATCTATATTGTATGATAAAGGCCAACAAAAATCAATACTGTGATTTATGCTGGAGAATCTGAGAGTTTCTATATTGGGTGTTGGTACTCCTACACATGAGAGGACTGTAACAGAACCCTGCAGTGTTGTGAGAGTGACCAGCTCGTTAGCGAGAGTGGCAGAGAAGACGACTGATAACGAACGTGTGAGACGTCACCGGAGACCCTTGTTACCGGGGCGACTGGGGCGTCGCACCCGGCCCTCCGCCCTGCCCGCACACCAGGGCCAATTAATGAAGACAGGACACTGACAGAGTCCAGTTCGCCTCAGCTGAATCACAGTCACCTGACTCATTAGTGCAAATCAAGCCATTTATTAATACTGTGTGAAAGGTGAGGAAGAGCTTTATCTAGCTACACGGTGTTCCTGTTTCCTCTGAATGGTGTTTTGAGGGCATAACTAAACCTGATCACGTTGGCATTAAGGGACAAACTTGTATCCAGGTGTGTTAACTCACTGGGATGTAGCTGGCGTTGACGTAGTCAGAGGAGGGGTCGTCATCCACACAAGACAGCTTCACTCTTGTTGAGTCATCTGGGTAGGGCAAGCAGCAGAGGGCAGTGTGTCACAGCACTTACTCTTTAAATCAGTTACCCAGTTTAGATACAGGGATAATAAGGTAAAGATTAACTCGTTCATTTGCATGACTTGAGTCTTTGTCATTATAAAATGAGCAAACTAAGCAATATGCTTTAGATAAGCACATGAGGTACACAAATCCTGCAAACTGTAAAAATGTTACAGCACTGCAAATGTTTGCTGCAAATATACAAAGATGTGATGCCACTGCAGCTCAGAATTAAAGGAGGCACCTAGCAGATTAACTGTGCCAAAAAACCTAAAGTCGTGCCGCTTCCCCGGTCTGGCCCAATGCACCACATTTCCAAAGCTGCTGGAAAGCTTTCAGTGTTGCCACAGCAACAGACCATTACATCAGCACAACACTTACAGGGTAATATGTTGTTGTAGCGGTTCTTGCCTCTGTTCTCAGGTAGCAGTGCAGTGTCCAGGGGTTGGTTCCGGCCCACCTCTTTCAGGTCCTGTAAGGGTCGAAAGGTTCTACACTTTAGGATCAGGGCTATAGGCTACGAGCCACCCGACCCCAATTACCACCATGGGGCCTGGAAAAAAGGTCAGTAGATTTTTGTGTGGGTACCTCATACTCTCCAGAGAGAAGGTAGTTGGAGTCAACTTGGAGTTTGCTGAAGTGGGATTCGAACTCTGCGACTCTGATGGGACTGAGGTTGGAATACAGTAAGATTTAGAGTTGCACATTTACTAGGTGATATGCAAAGTTGAATAAACGCCATTAACTTTAACAGAAAGGCAAGAATGCATACCTCGATATGCGTCGATTGCTAAACAAAAAAAAAAAAAAAGAAATAAGTTTACACTACTGAAAAAAATCAATAGCAATTCTCAAAATACAGCTTTAAATATTTGTAACAATGTAGACATCTGAGACTGGACTTGATACAAATAAAGATGATAAAGCATTTGGTTGAACAGATTACTATTTCCAGGCCCCTCATGTGCCCTGAAAATAAATTCATGGATCAGTGACTGATAGCACACAGGAGGCAGATCCAAACAGCGATGCAGAAACCTTTTGTTCCTGCACATTTTGCAGATAATTGCAGGTGTTATTCTGACAGGTGGAAGGTTATTTTCGGAGGTGAGGTATACACCATTCCTCCAGGTTGTCACGGCGATTACGGGAAGCTTCTACCGCTCGCGATGAGAGCCATGTAGACAGTCGCGCGAGTCGGAACCAGCGTTTGTGTTCCACGATTCCAAGATCAGAGGGAACGCCTGGCATGCTGAGAGTGCTACCGCTTCATGTGGGTTTGCTTATTTAATCCTATATATGAGAAATGTAACAGATCTCCAGAACCTAACGGCTCTCTGTGTTTGTTCCACTACTGTATAAACACATGCTGACATTTTAATTACAGTATACTGATATTCCATTTCTAGTCATGTAATCTACTCTGCTCCATTATACACAGTACTGAACCTCAACTGATTTCATGACATCTATTCTGAAAGAAGTGTCAAGAAAATGTAAAAAGGTGATTTTATTCTGACATATTGTTAAAAAGGAATCAGTGTAAATTTTCCCGAATTTTAAATATGAGGTTGGAAAAAGATCAAATGATCGTGAAAGCTGTGCCCTTACCCTCTAAGTCCCAAGTGCCTGCCAGACATGGGTCTGTCCCTTCTCATGCGCATTTTCAACATTGCCCCCTCCTGGTGACCCCTACAATCACAGACAACCAAATAGTCCAGTGGGTATAATTTTATTTATGTAGTACTTTGTCAATCCCTGAGAGAAATTTTTTCTGTGCATTTAACCCATTCCCTGAGTGGACCAGCGATCAGCCAACCACATACAGCACCCAGGGAGCTAGCATTTGAGTGTTTTGCTCAAGGACACACCTGGCAAGGCTGGGATTGAAATGAGAAGACTTCTGCATCACAGCCTGATGTTCTACCCATTGAGCCACCAGGCTGTATAGTCAGCAGCAGTTTAATAAACCAAGCTGTTGAACAGTTTTGATGTGCACTTCAGCAAAAAAAAGCATAGTTTTTTTGTTAAGCAAATCGAGGGACCGTACTTACACTCTGTGAACTTTCTGTCTCAAGACAAGAAGCACAGCAAGTCCAATCACTGTGGCAATGAGAAACAGCCCAGCGCTGATCCCCTCTATAACTCCATTCAGGGGCTCTGTGTGGGTACAGAGACAACAGTGCTGACTACTACAGGTGTTTGGTTACAAAAAAACGACTCTGTTTCTGTTGTACTCTGTTTTCAGACTAAACATTGACTGAAAAACTCAGGTTTTCGGGTTTTGGTTGTAGCTGTCATCTTCTAGCCAAAAATATACCTACGGCCGTGACCAAAAGTTTCGAGAATGACACAAATATTAATTTTCACAAAGTTCGGTGCTTCGGTGCTGTTAGATCTTTTTGTCAGATGTTACTATGGTATACTAATTACAAGCATTTCATAAGTGTCAAAGACTTTTATTGAAAATTACATTAAGTTTATGCAAAGAGTCAATATTTGCAGTGTTGACCTTCTTTTTGAAAACCTCTGCAATTCGCCCTGCATGCTGTCAGTCAACTTCTGGGCCACATCCTGCCTGATGGCAGCTCATTCTTGCATAATCAATGCTTGGAGTTTGTCAAAATTTGTGGGTTTTTGTTTGTCCACCCACTTCTTGAGGATTGACCACAAATTCTCAATGGGTTTAAGGTCTAGGGAGTTTACTGGCCACCCAAAACTTTGATGTTTTATTCCACGAGCCACTTAGTTATCACTTTTGCCTTATGGCGAGGTGCTCCACAATGCTGGAAAAGGCACTGTTCATCACCAAACTCTTTTTGGATGGTTGGGAGAAGTTGCCCTTGGAGGATGTTTTGGTACCATTCTTTATTCATCAAAAGATCTGACAAAAAAATAACAACACTGAAGGAGCGAACTTTGTGAACATTAATATTTGTGTCATTCTCAAAACTTTTAGCCACGGCTGTACAATAACACACCGTACTAGTCTTGCTGGAACTGAATACCAGTTACGTTGCATTTAGACAAAATGCTAATCATTCTCCTGAAATTATGCGTTATTTATAAACAAACGTGAAAATGGAGTATATTAAAACTGTACATGCAGTAAACTTTTAATAAATGTTTTCACATTATGTTCAAATAAAATGCAGTTTATAATTAATAGCATTCTAGGATAGATGAAAACACTAGGAATAGCACCTAACAAGCAGCCCTGTCAGCTACGATACTGTGTGTAACGTAACACTTTTTTGACACTGATATATGGACTATCACGCGTTTGCAGGATTTCTGATTCTGTGTTTGTTTCCCGAACCTTGAAAAACCTCCAAGCAGTGTGCAGTACCCTTAAAAATCATATTATTAGGCCTAAAGATATGTCACTTTGAGTATTATGATTAATAGAATAGCTAAAAAAATTTTTATGACTTGTTTATAGAGCCAGGTTTTACTAGACCGTATTGCTGGACTTACTCAGTACGTTTTCTACTCTGACTTCAGTATAACTGCTACAGTTGAAAACCGAAGCGATACTTCAGGAACCCGCCTGTCACTACTGACTACACCATTACAACGGTCAAGGCCCCCCCCCACCTAGACGGATGCTTTAGCATTTCAGAGGGTAAAGCAAGGAACCACTCTGCTGCATGGTCTGTCATCACAGCTGACAAACAGGACAGCCAGGTTGTGCAGTGGCTGAACACGTGCTGAACACGTGTCCACGGCTCACCTGCCAATGTCACCAGGGGCACGGACAGGTAGGTGTCCGTATACAGGGGCTGGGGGAACTCCTTCTGGTCATCATCAAAGAGCTGAGTAAAGGCACGCACGCTGAGCCTAAAGAACATGAGGAACCAACAGTAAACCATCTGCCTCTCTTGTCTCAATTTCACATTCTTTACTGGGCAGGAAAGAATAGTGCAATGAAGAAATATGATCTTTAATAATATGGCTAACTTCAAAATTTAAACAGCAGCTTTGGACAAGAAGATGGGCAAGAAACATGAGTCATTATGCTAGTTCTGAATCAGCAGCAGCAGAGCTGCATGTTTAGGGCATTAGGTCACTAGCTACATGTCAATACTGTTGGCTAGACAAATGGGTCGATGTCACCTGTAGGCGGTCTTTGGCTTGAGTGGCCCATCACAAAAGGAGATTTGGTGCTGGTTTGCTCCACACCTCCCGCCCAGGCTATCCATTCCAGTCCCCAGGTGGATCTCAAAGCCCAGCATGCTGCTGTCTAGGCTTTCGGAGCAGCGGCTGGGGAAATAACTGGTCTGGTAGACCTTGACAGAGCCATTGAGCGTGTAGTCCATGTAGGAGGCCAGGGGGTGCTGCTGCTGTGGCTGCTTCTCAGCGTTGTCTGTGATAACATGGGAAATAGAGCCAAATGCAGCTGTCCAATCACAGTGTGTGGAATAAGCCCGATCTGCAGCTTCCTGTCATGTCACTTCCTGTCATTGTGGAATTTCCCAGGTGGGATGAATAAAGTATTTTTCTTTCTTTTTCATTCTTTCTTTATTTCTATCTATCTATCTATTGAGGGACTCCTTAAGTAGGATCAATAGAGGCCTTACGGCACTCCTTCTATATACAGGCACTGTGTCATATCACTGGACTCAGGGTGCACGTGTGTAGTTTCAGTAAGACCCTACAATTACATCACCCATATCAAACAAATTGTTGCTTGGGCCTAGTTAGAAGTGTGAGGATGCTAATTAAGAGGACTTGCAGCCAGACGTACCAGCAGACTCTGCCACGACGATGGTGAAAAACCTGATGGCTCCGTTCATGTCGCTGAACCAGCTGCAGTTAAACTCGAAGAAGATGCTCGACTTGGTGACCTTAACCGCTTTCTCGTTGACTCGAACGCTGAGGGCCGGGAGAGGAGGACCTGGAGGAGAACATCAGGCAAGAGGAGGCGCCGTGTCAAACAACCTGTGATGGAGTCCCACTGTAATCACGGGCTAATGAAGTGCACAACAAAGACGTTCCCGTTTCTGTGCAATTATCTCATCGTCAGATTTACCGTGCTGTTCACTATTGCATATCGGGCCCTGTGTGCAATGTGCACATACGTTAGTGGCCTCCCTGCACGATGGAGTACGATCCTACATTACTGTGTTTGGCTAACGACACAGCTTAATGTGCATCGATCGGCCCTCCCTCTCGTTAGCCAGTCAGCAAGTGCACTGGCCTGCTGACACGCGAACTATTAATTACCGGCAAGATATGGAAAGCAGGAGGAAAAGCAGAATATCATTACAGTAAGTGGCACACGGGTTTTTTGGAAGCGCAGTCTCATTGAATGGACTTGACATCATGATGTGCTGATGCATCCTTTTGTGTCCTTCCATTTGTTTAATTGAACAGGGGAAGGTGGGGTGGAGTGGGGGGGGGCTGTGAAATTTTTTCCACCTGGAAAACTTTATGATGCTTCTTCATCCATTATGGACTCAGATAATCTTCCCATCTTAGCTGCCAGAGGAAAGTAAGGAAAGGAAAGGATTAGTGGTAAGTGAAAAGTGTAACTAATTTACCAAAGAGAAGGAAATGTGCTGTTAGCAGGAATGGTACAGAGCGCCCCTGCCAAGATGAAAGCCTCTTTACACACTGCTCATCACATGGCACGGAGCAGCGGGACTGCAGTGGAACTCCAGGCCGCTGTAATTAAAGCTCCAGATTTTCCACAGTAAGGGGGCAGCGTGCTCCTCCTCCCTGATGCTCCAAGTGCTACTCCTGCCAGGTTTTAAGCCATATTTGACGCAAATCATTATTTAAACACTGTCCCACATCAGAACAGCTTTGGGAGGGAGGGGGGTGTGTGTATACCAGGGCCCCCCTCCCAGCATTGCCTGTGGCTCACTCACATAACGAGCAAGGGACAGGACCCCCTCCTTGCTGGAGACAGGATCTCCTCCCTGCTGGGAACCACATCCCTGTCTGCTGAGGCTGATGTCTGCCACCCCCATCGCCCCCCTCCCTCCTTGTGTGTCCACGGGAACCACGGTGGCCTGAGGCAGTCAGTGAGAAAAGCACTGGGAGGTACTGCAAACGGAGCAGTGAGCCTCTGTTTGCCACCTCTCCCCCTAATCGGCCAGGGCTCCTCTCTACAGGTGCTCATCTGACGGGGCCCATTTCCTTCCCTGCGTCCTAAATCATTTACAGTACAGGACCGAGGCACAAAAGTGCACTTACTTTAGTTTAGTTTTTTTGTATTGTTCTGCATTCCTCAGACTGCACTGACAGAATTGGAGCTGAACAAAACAAGAGCAATCAGCAGGTCTGCTGTGGAAACGAAGGGCTTTAAAGCAGCAGAACAAACCTAAATAAAGCCGAAAGCAGGCACCCTGGGGCGGAGGCCGAGGGCCTGTCAGGTCTCGCTCAAATCGATAGCTCTTACAAGCTTTTATTAGTTATTGGTAAAAACAAAATCAATACTCTAGTCAAACAAAGGCCTTAATTCTTCATTCTCTTTCACTTCATATTGTGAAGGTTGTTCCCACCCCACTGCTTTTTGTTTCAGCATTCATAAAGAGAGCTCACAGTGGTCACTTACTGACGCTGTTTTAAATTTTAACCATTACGCTGATACCAGGACACCAACAAAGGGGAAATTCAAGGAACGTCCGTGATACCTGGTGTAACTCTTAGGAAAACCCTCTTATGTTTGCCTGTGGGTGAAAAACTCAACCCTCTTGGTGGTTACGGTCACTCACGGTCAATCATGGTGACCACGCTGTCCTCGGCGGCCTCGCTGGTCATTCTGTCGGACATGACCTTGATGGAGACGGTGTAGTGTCTGTGGGGCTCCAGCTGGGCAATGCTGTAGAGCGTGCTGTCGCGTCCCGTGCGCTGTGAGTACACCAGCTTGCGTGAGTCCCGGTTCATGCACTCGATGGCGTAGGAGTCGTAGTCGGACTCCGGAGCGTTCCAGGAGCAGGAGATGGACGTGGAGCTCTGGGGGCGGCAGTGGATATGCTGGATTCGCTGCGGCTCTGAAAGGAAGAGTAATGGCGCATCTGTCAATCATGACCAAGGGGGCGGGGCTCAGTACTCCATTCAGTCACATCAATGTACAAATTCACAAGGAAGTAAAATGCTTATTTATGTGCAACTGGGCTGATACCAACCAGGTGGATCAGAATTAAACACATATTCCTGCACTTCATTGGCTGCCCAACAAAAATAATTTCACTACTGATAACCCTTAATCTAGTCCCATGTTTACCTAATGCTCCTCATGACACATGAAAAATAAGAGCCATTTAATAACATCAGCCAAGTTAAATCGGTCAGCATTGGCAAGTGAAGCTCTGCTGAACATTAGACAGGATGTTTCCCTGGAGCTCCACGGACACAGAGTCAGAGCATCAAGAGCGTTCCACATCTGTCACCGTTACCGCCCGAGCATGGAGTCTCGCGTGATGTACGGCCATTAAGAGGGCTCGCGATGAGTCAGCAACATTCACTAACAAGCGATTTTCATTACAAGAGTGCTCTCCTTGGGACCCGAGTTAAATTCGGTCCACGTCGCAACTAACAGGAACTTTGATGACTCAGCGCCAACGTTTAAGTTGGCCACTCTCAGAACAACTGAAGGAGAGAAGCGTTCGGTGCTGCTCCTTGTTTTTAATGCATGTGACTTCTAGGCTCTGAAAGGACCTCCTTCTCTTCTATATGCCTCGTTTAAATCCCCAATGTGGCAAGCAGGTGTAGAATAGGAGCTCAACAACAAGGCACAAACTATGAAGAGAAGCTGGAGGGAGGTCACGAATACTTTCATTTGGGGACATCTGGAATTATTTGTCTATGAAGTGAAAAAGAGGCTGCAAAATTGACCAGGATGTAACCTAAAGATTGGAAAACACATTTTCTAATGGATTCATTTAAAAAAAAGAACAGATGACATTTTGGTTTAAAAAAATATCGTGCCACATATCTTTTATGTGGTAATAAGCTAAATCACTAAATTAATAGTCTACTCTGTAAAGGCAGGACCATAGAGACTTTAGGTCAATAGCAAAAGGAGTATCAGATAGACCCCACTTGGCCTGGTTTGTCCACTTTGCAAATGATTGTGTCACAGTTCAGTCACACACACACACGCGCGCATACACACACAGCCCTGATCTGTGTGTCGCTCCCAGTCTCATTAATTACTGCTCATTTAACATTGCCATGAGTGTGTGTGGATAGACAACAACTGATGTGCTTGTGAGTGTCTATTTTTGGATTTTGCACCTGTGCACTGTGTTTGAATTGGACATTTCATCACATTATCCACTACAGTAAACCTCCTCCATCCACTGGCTTGTTCTTCCAGCATGCCACTGTTGGACAGGGGATCAGGCGGTCACACACTGCCCTCTAGTGGCTATAAGATACAGCTCACCAATTAGGCACCATTAAGGCAGTCAGCAAACCGCTGATGAAATCTTTCCTCTTTTCCCCACAGGTGATAAAAGCAAATTCAGCGATATTATCGCTCTGCACTATACTATCGCTGTACTCCATCTGGCTTAGATCCATCATCTGTTGATGACCCTTTAAAAACGCCAGCAAATCACATCATATAAACACCTACACGAAGCACCTTAACAGGAAGGTCACAGTCCTTTCTTTTGTACCTTATGCACTGATTGCAAATTATGTGGGTTTGCTCCAAGTCTGAAATGTTGTTATGTGAGACATTAACAACAAAGTACTGTGGAGTACACAACTTGTCGCCACTCACTTGTCCGGATGCTGTTGTGGATTGGCTGGCTATAGGTGGGGGTTCCGCCCCTAGCCCCGCCCCCACTGACTGTGCGTATGCTGAAGGTGTAGAGGCGCCCGGGGTATAGGCCTGTCAGGACTCGGGTGGTGTGATAGGGGTTGAATGTGGACAAAGGGTCTCGTGGCTCCCACTGGAGGTCAAAGTCGTCGTAGTCCGTGGCAACGGGAACAGTCCAGGTGATCTCTAAGGAAGTGTTGGTGATGCCCCCAAAGGATATCGACCTTGGCCGTTCTGGAGCTGTCATGGAAAATGACGCGCACCATCAGCAGAGCACAACAACTTTGTTTAACTTTATCAAGCAGGAGACAGCAAACCAGGTTAAACTACAAACCACCTGCCACATGACAGGGTAATGCACTAAAGAGGTATTTTTGCCTGTTCTTGGATGGCTGACTGTCATTACAGCACTAAACCAGTGGGAGGAGACCAACCCGTCCGTCCACTGGCTGTGACGCTGTTACTGAGCTCTCCGCTGCGGGTCACCACCGCTGCATGGTACAGGCGCCCGGGGACCAGGCTGTGAAAGGACAGCTCCCTTGTGTCAGGCTGGAGAATGCGGTTGGCCTGCAGGGAGCGGTCAGGATTGTACAGGGACACCAGGTATCCGCTCAGACTCCCTACAGCCCGCCCCCAGCTGACCCACAGGCTGCTGGTCTGGTTCCGGTTCTGGATCTGAAGGCCTGTCACTGGAGCTGGGACTGGTGACAAGAAATGAATTACATTGCTGTAAGAAAGCCTAACTGGATAATTAGTTTCACTAGTCACTGAAAACACTTAAATACACATTTCACCTAAGAAATAAACTCAACATGTAAGAAGTAATTGTGTTGCATTTACTTTCATTAGAACCAGAGCAAACAAAATTCTGATTTAATGGTTTGTCGTGACTGTAACGATGCAGTTAGGTTACGGTACTGAAAAGCAGTGGACAGCACAGGTATGCTCACCTGTCCGAGCCCACAGGGATGAGCTATTGGTCTGTTTCCCACTTCGGGTCAGCACCACCATCTTGAAGAGAGTCCCTGGCTGGAGGCCCAGGAAGGTACAGCTACGAACATCCCCCTTGCTGGTCTTACGATCTAACAGCGTATCGTCCTGACTGTACAGAAAGAGATCGTAGGCATCGAACTCGCCCTCGGCGGGGACCCAGCCAAACGCCAGGCTGTTGGTGCTGTTGGCTGTGACGACAAGCTCCCTGACTGCAGCAGGGCCTGTGGATGCAACACCCACAACACAGGGCACAGTTAGGGCACTGGCTAACCCATACAGGTGAGCAGGAGGCAGAGCACGGATTACCTGTCCGTCCTTCAGCCGTAGCAGCTTCGCTGGAGACGCCCCCGCTGAGCGTCAGGACCCGGACGTGATACTTCTTCCCTGGGGTGAGCTGGTCAAAGAGGTGCTGGGAAGAGCCAGCAGGCTGAGAGCTGTTGGCCAGGACGGCGCCCCTTTCGTCTAACAGCTGCACACTGTAGCTGTCAGCCACGCCCTGGGCACGGTCCCAGGTGCACTCTAGACTGTAGCTGGAGTGTCTGTTATACGCCTGAAGACCAGTCACCATCGCTGGCACTGAGGAGGTGGAGAAGCAGGAGGAGCAGGAGAGCGAAGAGGAATAGGATGTCACACTTAAGAAAATATAACTTAAAAAATCTATTTCCTGCTTAGCAAGTATACTTTTTCCTAGAGTGAGCTCACACATTGGTAAGCCGTGTATTTTAACAGCGCTACAGTAGAGACCCACAGGAAAAATACAGGGAGTCCATACATCCAGTGCTCTCCTTCCTTCAACTAACTCCACGCACCAGTTCGCCCAGTAGCCGTGCCATTGTTGGTCAAGGTGCCGCTAATGGACTGTATGGTGACGGTGTACTGCTGGCCTGGAGTCAGATTCTGAAAGACCAGCTCACTGACGTGCTTTGACACTGGCCGGCTCTCCAGCACCCGGCCCTCCTTGGACAGGGTGACCGAGTAGCTGTCCACGTCGCCCTGCCCCAGGGTCCAGCTCACCCTTAGGCTGCTGCTCTGCCCGTCGTGGCTCACGTGGGCATTCTTTACCATGCTGGGTACTGTAGGGCACAGGGACAGGTAACTCAAAACCCGCCACGTTCAGGAGGTCTGAAGATAAGTAAACCATTAAAGCCCATTAAAGTTTAAGGTGGCTTTCATCACTGTGAATTGCTCCAGTTTACATTCTGAGCCAACTGAGAACATTCATAGTAACCATTTAGGTAGAGACAATAAGCAGGTGACATCCTCAAAAATATGGTGCTTATAACCACAATATGAGGCATGACTAAGGTCACGATTCTGTTTGGCTCAAGGAATGCCGACCTGTCCTGCTCTCGATGAATCTGGGCCTCTGGTTTGGCCCACTGAAGGTGGACACCACGATCTTGTAGAGACGCCCTGGCGTCAGCGATGTCAGATGACACTCGGTTGCGGAGTTGCTCAGTGTAATGGGTGGGAACACTTTCATGTCGTTGTAGAACATTTGGACCTCGTAGTGGTCCACATCACCTGGAGCTCCAGCCCAGGTGACCCACAGGTCCTCGGTCCCCCTACCGGCGAGAGTCAGGTCACGCACCGCCGCTGGGACTGTGGACACCAAGGACAATGAACCGAACTCAACAAAGGCTGAATTCCTGAGCAAACACCCATCAGCTACATAAGGAGAAGCCTGTAAAACAAACAGATTCTGCCACACCAGAACTTTCCACTCACATGTCCTTCCGTGCGTGGACACGTTTGACTCGTATTTCCCGCTCCAGGTTCTGATCACGACGGTGTAGAGGCGTCCGGGCACCAGCGAGTCGAACACGCACTCGTTTTGGAACTTGGGCACAGTCTTGTTCTGCAGGAAGACGTTGTTGTGCTCGATGGCTACATGGTAAAAGTCAAAGTCGCCCGCAGCGTGCCTCCAGTACACCTTCAGGTAGTCGTCCCTGGCCGAGTGAGTCGCCGTGGGCTCCTGTACACTAGAGGGTTCTGGGAAATGAAACAGTGGGAAAGCAAATTAATTAAAATCACAGGTTTACAAAAGCCACTCAGTATATAACATTACCATGGAACTGTTCAATGTAAATGAAAGGAAGCTATATCTGATAAAAGAAGAAAGCAATCTAATAATAGGTAATGATGTATCATATACATAAATCCATGTTATTGTTATAAGGCTTAATAGAAATGACACAGATGCTATTTGTCATAAATAAAACAACTGCAAACAAGCAAAGGCTTTTACTTAAGTACACAAGTACAGGGAAAGTGAACAGGGTTGTTGGTTTTTTTCCACCAATCACTTGTCGTCTTGCTCTGGAAGGGGGCGGGACTAACGTGTTCGTTCCTGCACCATCATGTGGTTCTGGTATCTGCCGCTGCGGGAAGTGATGGAGATGTTGTAGAGACGGCCAGGCACCAGGGAGCCAAAGACGCACTCGGGGCTCGACTTGGACACGACAAGCGAGTGGACAGTCTTCTCTCGGTCCTGCAGGGTTACCAGGTAGCTGTCCACGTCTCCTGGTGCCGGGCGCCATGACACGCCGAGAAAGTCCGATCGCCCGTTGTTGCTGACCGTCACTTCGCTAACGGCAGCAGGAGCTGAGAATGAAAAGGAAAAGAAGGAAAAAGAACAGACAAATTCCACCCCAAGGTTGTAAATAATGAAATGCCCAAACGCTCCTCGTACGAGCCAACTGAGACTAAAATGTTGCTGGTCTACAATGGCAAGTCCAGTGTTTCCAGTGCCCCATATTGTCTGGGGGGGAAAAAAATCAGGTCTAAACAGTACACTATCCCATGTTCTATAATTACATATACATGGCGCTTCCTCAAAATTCCAAAAATTCCTTTCGGACAATGTTTTATCTTAGCTTCCAGATGCAACGCTAATAAATTTTCTGTCCTTTGAAACCTGCTTGTTGTCTGTCTGTGTGCATGTGTGCGCGTCCGTGCGTACGTGTGTGTGTGTGTGTGTGTGTATGTGTGTGTGTGTGTGTGTGTGTGTGTGTGGATTGAAGACCACATTAAGCATGCATTTTGAGATGACTGTGTTGTGCCAGTGTAGCCCACTGGGTACAGTATACACAGTATTATTCTACATTCTTGTTCCGTGCTTTATGGAAACTGTTGTGAAAGGTGCTATATAAAACGATAACTGAATTCACTCTACATTAGACAAGATCATTGCACACACAGCCGAGAATTCGAGCCCCTACCTGTGCGTCCCTCAGCGACAGCCTGTCTAGAAGACAGTCCCCCGCTGACGGTTGTCACCACCACACTGTAGAGTGCTCCGGGTGCGAGTGAGCGAAAGTGGTAGGTGGTGTCGTGCGCGGGGACGCTCTCGTTCTTGATGACGATGCTGTCTTGAATGAGCAGCACGCGGTACGAGTCCACGTCCCCCATCGCATGGGTCCAGCTAGTCTGCAGGCTGTCTGTGTGACCCCGGCTGCTCGCAAGCAAATGCAGGACCTCCGCAGGGACTGCGCAGACAGGACCAGACTTAAACAGCCCTGCACCGACCACAGTGCCACGCCATTTCTTTAAATTCAGTTTTCCCATATATTAAAACAATGAAGCAATTACAGACTGTGTGAAACCCTTGAAGATCAGCAGAACTGGGCGGTTTTGGGAACAGGAGTGAGGGAAGAACAGGTGTGCCAGAGAGTGCTGTCTCGGCCTACCTGTTCGCCCCACCACCAGCGCAGAGCTGTTCAGGGAGCCGCTGTTTGTGATGACCTGGATGGTGTACTGGCGGCCGGGCGTGAGCACGTTAAAGGTGCACTCGCGCATGTCGCGCCCCAGCTTCCTCTCAGACACAGCGACGCCAGCGTGCAGCAGCAGGACCGTGTAACCGTCCCGCTCGGCTAGTGGGTGGACCCACAGGGCGCTCAGCGAAGTCTCGTCTGCGTGTCGGATATGCAGCTGCGCCACGGGCCTAGGGGCTGAGGAGAAGGGTGAGGGAGGCTCTGTGACACACATCTCAGAGAATAAGAAGTGACATACTGCTCAGTCTACAACAGCATCCCATTATGGCACCCCCTCCCCCACCTAAAGCAGCAGGATCAGCCTCAACAGAGATTTCCATGGAGCCTTTAAGAGCTTCCAGTTACAGCTCTAAAACAGTTTGTCATTACCATCCATCCATTCTCTGTATTGCTTGTCCAATGCAAGGTCTCGGGAATCCTGGAGCCCAGGCAGCACAGGGCGCAACGGCATGGGACACCCAGGGCAGGATGCCAACCCACCACAGGGCACACACACACACACACACACACACACACACACTACAGACAATTTGGAGACACCAATCAACCTAACCTGCATGTGTTTGGACTGTGGGAGAAAACCAGAGACCCCGGAGAAAACCCACCAAGCACAGGGAGAACATGCAAACGTCACACACACAGACGTGAGGCAGGAAGCGAACCCCAGGCCTGGAGGTGCAAAGCAACGGTGCTAACCACCACACCACCATGCCACCAGTTTGTCTTTACCTTACTACACAAGTAAAAAAAAAAAAAAAAAGACACACATACAGACCACTGCAACAGATGTTACACATTATGTCAATTGTGACATTAGTTTAAAAGTCAGCATAAAAATAGATATTTTAACTCTCATTATTGGTTAGAAAATAAAAAACAGTACGGAAAGACTTTTAAAGCCAAGATCAGCAGGTAACGTACCTAATCTCCGCTGGCACTGAGTTGAGCTCTCTAAACGCCCACTCCGCACTGTAACCACTGCGTTGTAGAGGCGCCCGGGCAGCAGGTGGAGGCCTGAGAAAGTGTGCTGCACCGCGTGCTGTCGTAGCACCACTCTGGCCAGCTCCAGATAGCCACTCTGTAGGAGGATGTGGTAGCTGTCCCAGTCCCCACTAGGGGGCACCCAAGTCACCTTCAGCGCAGCCTGGTTGTTAACGCTCTCCATGAGCAGCTGTGAGACCTTGTCTGGAACTGAGGAGAGCATGACAGACAGGCCAGAGGAATGGTTTTAACATGCGCTCTTTGTCAGTCCACTTCCTTTGATGTAAAAACAGCACACGCAAAACTTAGAACTGTTCTATAAAGTTTTTAAACTACCTGTCATGGACAACTAAGCTGAACAGGTTTTTAAAATAGCTGTGCATAATAAATTATATCAAAGGTAGGTTTTTTAATAAATTTTTTTTTATTATCTGGCTCTTTTTTATGACTTGGCAACATCATATATGCTACTGAAACAAAAGCTGTAGAACAAGTTGTACCAGTCTGGCCTATAGCCCACGAGTCCGTGGACAACTCTCCACTCCTGGTGCTGACTGACACCTGATAGGCCCGTCCAGGGACCAGGCCTCTGAAGACTGCCATGGAGGTGCTGGGAGACAGGGTCTTGTTCTGGAGGAACAAGCCTCTGGCAGTGAGGGATACCAGGTAAAAGTCCACGTCTCCAGGTGCCCTGACCCAGGTTGCCACCAAGCTGTCCTGACTGCTGTTGGTTTCCAGCTTCAAGTCAGCCACTGTGGCAGGAACTGGGAAGGTAAGAGACGACAGACAGAGAGCTATGGTCACCATGGAGAACTGGACCCCTCCCTGCCCATCAGGACGTTGCAGTGAATAGTTGTCAGAGTGATTCATCTGCACAATTAAATGGAAAAACAAACTTTCGGTCTGATAGTAACTGAGTAGTGACGAAACGCCAAAGCCCCAGCGACCTTACGTTAACTTACACAGGAAAGGGAAAACAATGCTGATCCAGACTTAGGGGGGGAGGCCAGACTACCAGAATTTGTTATCCAGCTGAGAGAGTCTGTGTGTGAGTACACCCAGCTGGGCCCAAATCCACACTCAGACCAAAGTGGACGCAAACAAACGGGGAGGAGCACCAGACACCGGCAGTGTGAGCCAGGGGTGGGTTTGGGGGGGGTGAGTTAGGGCACTGCGGGATGCCAAGTCCTGGGACACCCTGAACCACAAGGCTAGGCCCTGGTCCGAGGAAGGGCGTAGACTGCATGGGGGGGGGACTGAGCTGAAAATATCCTGGAAACAATGACAAAGAGCAGGGGGGCGCAGCAGGCAAAACAAAAGATCTGTACACTGAGGTCAGCTGTACACAGAGCACCGTGGCCCACATGGACTCTGGGAGAGAAAGTGGGGGGAGGGCACGGGTGTCCCATGGTCACCTGTTTTCATTCAGACCCTTCGGCTCCTTGGATGACAGTGATTTCTGCTAAACATGTTCACTATAACCAAAACGCACTAACTGTGTGTACGCACACAGACACAGCAGTAGCGGTGACGAAACTGACTGCGGCTGACACGGGGAAGGTAGAAGTCCACTGTTTGTTACCTGTCCGTGCCTGTTTTGAGGCAGAGCTCTGCCACTGTCCAGACTCTGTCACTATGGTGATGTTGTAAAGACGCCCTGGGATGAGGCTTCTCAACATGTAGGAAGTGATGCTGATCCCCAGTGTGACATTCCTCACCGGGCCGCTGCGATCAGCGAGCAGCAGCTGGATTCGCTCTGTGCTCCCGGGGCCAGGCTTCCAGGAAACGCCCAGGCTGCTGTTGCTGGATCCAGAGATCGTGAGACCCGTGACAGCGGACGGAGCTGGATAGACAAGAGGCCGTGAGATGTGATATGTCTGCTTCACAAAACCTGAAGCACAGCATCTAATGCAACGTGTGGAGCCTGTGTTCTAAAGGCGTATGAGGAGATTCATACCTGTGGTTTCAGTAGCCAGTATAGGTGGGGAGGTCTTGTTCCCAGCAATGGCCAAGAGGCGGAGGCTGTAGAGGGTGCCAGGGGTGAGGCCGGTGAAACTGGACTGAGGATAGGCTGAGCCAGACACACGAGTATTGTGCATGATATCCGTTACTGTGTCTTGAAGTGTGAGCTCATACCAGTCCACTGACCCATGGGAACGTGCCCAAGACACCTTCAGACCCATGGTGCGGCTCTGGTCCGGAATGATGTCCACTTGGGTAGGTTCCTGGGGCTCTGAGACAAAGACACTATAAGGTCAGGACAGTGCATCCAATCCATTTGGATCTGAAAGACTTCTGGTCCCATGTCTGTTACATTCCAATAAAACTAGCAGCAAATGGGATGTATGAGTGCTTGACACAGTAGTTGTGCATGAGTGAGATGAGGACAGACATATAATTGTTTGGATAATGTGTGTGTGGAGTAGTAGAGATGTCAAAGTAGTGGAACAGAGGGGTTAAAAGACATTGGAGGGAAGTTTTTGGTACGAGATAGAAAAAAGGGGTGTTTGGTAAGTCCAATGTGAGGTCTCTCAAAATTCAACCCCCCCATCCCAGCTGCTTTTTGCCTATGGCTCAATGAGTAGACCATCAGGTTGGGATGTGGCAGTCTCCTTGTTCAAATCCCAGCCCAGGTGTCAAGTGTGTGTCCTTGAGCAAGACACAAAAAAACACTAGCTCCTTGGGTGCTGTGTATGGTTGCCCACTGCCCCCCCTAGGGGATGGGTCAAATACAGAGAACAAATTCCTTGTATGTGACAAACACACTTGGCCATAAACCTGATTCCCTTTCCTCCAAGGTTTTGAATGAAGCCCCCTGACGAAAACCACACGTTATCAGATACCAAAGGAGTACAGATAACTGAGCACCATAACATCCACAACTATACTTCAACACAGCTGCAATGCCCCATACCATCAGCTCGCAGCATCAATAGTTTCATTATGTGGCACGTACACATATACCCAACTCCAGTGATACCAGTTTATCTGAATGAATGCATTGCAAATTAAAAATATCACAATGGAACAAAGTCTTAACATCAGGTATAATGGCCTACTTAGATCAACTTTAAATGAATTTACAAAACCCAGTCAACAACAGCTGGAAACCAACAGTCAAACTTCGAGCTACAAGCAGACAGACCAAGGTGCACTCATGAAAAATGAAATTTGTGCCCTTCGAAGGAAAAGTTGAGGAGTGCATGCTTTATCTAATCTATCTGTCCCACGATACACAACAGCGAGTCCTTCTGCATCCGTTAGAACAAAGGATCATTGTGAGCGGGAAGTGGCTGCTAAGAGAGTTCTCCATACGGATGAAAAAAAAAAAAAAACACTTAAGATTAGGAGTCTGACATTGTTGCCCACTTCTCTTCTGGCACAGGGCCAACAAAGGCTTGCATTGGGAGACCTTCACCCCAGAATATACTCTTGATTTATAAGCAAAATATTCTATATCAAACATCTACTATTCTAGTGCTGGAAATGTCTTCATATAAACTTAACTTTATAAGTGGGGCCATTTCTGAACCTGCTCCCCTTAGCACAGCAATAAATTTGTGAATTTCAACAGATCATTTCATCTTATTTACTACATTTCAAAAAAAAAAAAAAAAAAAACAATGCCTTGCTGTATACAGACATAACTGTAAAACATATACAGGAATGAGTATACTGCGTCTATGGCCTGGCAGTGTATTTCATTTTCATAGCAAACCACGTTTGTTCCCAAACGTGTCCTTGTCTTGCGTCAACAAGCAATTATAATTATAGTTCCCCGTTTGGTAATTTGCGACTCTGTTTCACCGAGACAAAACATTAGTCAGATATGACTCGGCAAACTGACCGGCTGTGATTTTTGGTCTGTTGTCAAGACAACCGCATGGCTAATCAGAATAACCTCCCGAGAGCCACAAATCCCACAGAACGGCAAGAAACGCATTCTGGGAACGGCTGGTGTGTACAGGGACTTCATAACCTGCGCTCTCTGTCTATTTGACACAGAACTGTTCTTTCCAACATGAGCATCACCGGCCTTACTCAATTAACGGCACTTTAGTCATTAATGTGGACCAATGCTTTTCTGAAATCTCAGAAGTGTGCGCTTTGCAGTTTACAGACCATATACATTTAAACAGTTAAGCGTATCTAATAAAATGCATTCCAAACTTCAGTGGCAGTATAACAAATGAAGAGGTTTACTAGGGGGGCATCACTTGAACTTTTAATAAATAACCCGTCTCATTGTGTTAATCAGATTCAGCATTTTGCATATATTTGAAGTTACTTTTGAAATAGTAGCACGCTGCAATACGGTTTTAGTTTCAAAATTCTATAGTCTGATTCGTTTGAAAAAAGCCATTACACGACCACGCGTATGCGGATACAACAGATGTATACAAACAACCGCGCACGCTGTATTTTATATGTTGCCCCCACGGTATTCCCCCACGACGCTCGTCGGCATACCTGTTTGCAGTGACATGTCATGTCGCTGTCCATCAGTCGTGGATACGATTCCAAAACGATAGACTGTGCCCGGTTCCAGGTTCGTTAACAGGCACGCGTGAGTTTTAATGCGGTCATCGCGGTGACAATGAGTTGTTTCAGAACTGCCGTTCATGGATGTTACTCTGAAGACGCACGCATCTCCAGCTGTTGTCCATTTAAACCCGACAGACGTAGTGGTGGTTTTAGCTTCTTTGACGTCCACTGTACACTTCGTTGCTTCCGTGGTCTCATGCTGGAAAAAAAAAAAAAAAAAAAAACATTACATACATGTAACGATACGGCACATGCAGGTAGTTGTGTAGCGATACATTTAGCAAAACTCGAGTCGCGTTAATACTCACCTGATGAAGCAATGGTGTTAAACAGAGGAATAAATATACAGCTTTACATGTCAGCATTGTAATTTTTGCATTAAATAATTTTACTTAATATTAAAATATTATTCTCCAAAAAGTAAGTGTTGATGTAGAATAAATATGGACACAATAATTTAGATACATTCTTTACACGGGCGTTTCACCCCGTTAGTTTGACTAATTTGCCATTAGTCCTCCTAATGACTTAGAGAGACGCTATTCGGTCTCCATTCCTAAACGCGTTTATTGAGAGGCATCGAGGAGGCTTTCAGGCGACACACTGAGAACAGGTACATCCAAACTACCAGCCCACACATACTATCCAAGCAACTAATGTAAATGTTAAATTCAATGTCCGTGATCAGGAACTTAAAAAAATGCCAAGATCAAATTTCTTTACTTCCTTCAATAGAACCTTTTCCTTTTCAAAACTAAAAAAGCTTTAGGAAACCAGTCTCTGTACTTCATAGATTTCGACCACTGGGGTAAAAATACGAGTTTTTTTTAGAACGTCTTTATCAAAGGGGTGTAGTTTCAAACTTTCACTCGTGGAGGGGACAGACGCCTCCTAATTCTCATACCCTCCTTTCCTTCCTGCTCGTATTCCCCTAGGACCAGCTGTATAGTATATTCAAACTTGTTTAATCTCTGCCCCGGAGTATCATAATGCGGGTGCTTTTAAAGGTTATTTAACAACTACACACGATACGTTATTCTGCAGCTCTATGTTACAGAATTAAGGAGCCAAATAGTCCACGCCACCTAGCCATTCTCCCAGCTGAGGTAAAATAAAGGGAAACTAAAACTTTGCACGACGTATTTTAGCTCAGCCGAACACGTATTGCGCCAGGGGCACTTGTGATTTAGACTAAGACACACCGTTGTCATAACTAGCTGTGTATGACCCAGCATCAAAAATTCGCTTTAAATTTTCTTAAATGTTGTCAGCCCTTCAACCGACTCTTGAAATATCTGCACAAAACTTGCTTTTTTTGCAAGATGCGTTAACGACACTAGCTTCAACGTGTTACCAAAATTAACTTTGTTAAATATTAAAAACATTCAAAACATAAAAGATTCATAGCAACATATTAAATAATTAAAAAATTGATAGTTTAAAATGTAATATATTTTTAAAATATTAATTATTATAAGTTAAATGTACAATTTAGATAAAAAAAAAACTTGGTAGTGAAATTTAAATTGAATGCGAGAATATACATGTATTTGTAATTCAACGATTCAAAAAGGCACTTTGATTGTCTTATAAAAAAAAAGTTGATTTAAGTAAAACGCCTGTTTTTTTAACTGTGTTGTCAAGAAGATGATGGTGTTCTTCAAAGTTACTCACATTTTTTCAATCCCCGCCCCCCGTTTCCTTAACTGTAAGGGAAAGACTGCACCCTACTGTTCCGCGAAGGAAAGGAGCCATGCACTGGACTAGACCCAGTCATGATGTCAAAAACGTGATGAGGCTGCTGCATCCGCTAGGGGCGCTAGGGCACCGCCCCACCCGCTGTAAACGCAAAACATCAATACCACCAACTTGTGGTACGTTTCCAAAGTTCATCCTCTGTGTACGATTTTTGCGTCACCTAACCAGCCACCACTTAAGGAGATAAAAAACGACCTTAGTCAGTCAAGGCACAGTTGTTATTAGAAGATCATTTTGGTATTGTATATGATCTTCTCATGCTAAAGTAAACGTCACATTTTCTGAAAAATTAAAATTAAATGCTCGGGACTAGACCAACCAAATGTTGCCATAAATCGACGCTGGGTAAATAGTATCACCACTTATATCAGGAAGTTTTCTCGTACGTATTGTGACTTTTTAGGTTATCCTTAGGCGCTCTTCAATACATTGGAGTACTGCATTTTACTATTATGCTGTTTGGTTATACAATGCAACACAACAAATTTGGCTGCACAAATGACATGTATAATTAACTGTGACTTCAAAAACACAGAGTAAATAAAATAGCAAAACGAAATGCTTAATTAAAGGACCCTACACCATTGAAGATTGCCAATGCTGAGGCTCGGTGCGCTCGCGCGTGATAAACACCTTATTAGCCAAAACACACAAAACGGAGATAACTGCAACCAATAGAGATTTTCAAAAATAATTTAACGAACTAGCATCAAACGTCACCTGCAGAGGATTAATTCTATGAAATTTCAACAGTTTGTGCACATGGGACAATTTAACTTTATTAAAGCATTTTGTATAAGGGCCCCCGCGGATAAGCGGCAGAACATGGATGGATGGATGGATGGATGTATGTATGTATGTATGTAAGATAGTTTCAGTGTAACTTGAACAGGCAGAAGTACTTACTTTCTGTGTTGTCACAGTTGTACTAGGAGATGGGCGAGTTTTCGTTTGAGCTCCTGTGCAGGCAGTTGCAGGTTGCGATGGAGTAGGTGAGGTTGACGTTCTAGTGATAGGAGGACCTATGGTAGTCACCTGAATTTTTTCTTTGGCCACAATGGTTGGGAGCAGGGTTTTGCTGGAAGTGGCTGCCTGTATAAAAACCGATTTGTCTTCAGCTATGACACTGTGCGTCGTGCTCGGCGACAAACCGATAGTGGAGTACGTAGTGACACCTGCAAGGAGCCGCATCGTGCTCGTTCTCCTAGTGCGGCTCCGTGCGGCGTAGTCTGCGTGCACCATTGCAGCGCTTGGGGTTTTTCCGGCGCTTTTCCCTGAGCTGACAGCTTCTCTGATCAAGGTTGTCTTCAGGTGGGATGCCGGGTTTATAGTCGTAGCAACGGCGGCAAAATACCTGACCGTACTCAATGAAGGTAGCAGTGTAGCTGTAGTAGAATCAGAACAAGCAATTAACTTTGCTTTTAGTTCTTAAAGTGTCAGCCATAACAGTAAAAACAACAGACTCAGGTCTAGTCATTTGATTATTGAAAACATTTTTGTACCATGTATGGTTTCACTGAGGTACAGTAAAATAGAGACGTACGCGCATCTGATCATAAATATGACATGACACCTACAAAAAACAGTTTTTTTACTTTCAAAAGGTTAGCCTATTTTAAATTTGGACCTCAATAAAAAAACTCGACTTCTGCATCTCTTTAGATATGCGAATGACACACACATACACATGGGTCGTGTGTGTGTGTGTGTGTGTGTGTGTGTGTGTGTGTGAGAGAGAGAGAGAGAGAGAGAGAGAGAGAGAGAGTGTGAG